>JAZAYU010000974.1:0-111193 GCA_038501625.1 Corbicula japonica
GAGAATGCTTTCCATGCTCAATTTAATAACCTTGTGTAAAAAAAATTGTGGTGTACTTAATGTGCAATTGAAGATTCTTAAACAAGTAATTTTGTGAGTGTTACAAGTACATTTTGAGGAAAATACTCAAGCTCTATCAAACTTGTCATTGACAAAACAATAGTATTTCAATTACGAAACTACTTAAATGAAGTACCTATCTTACAAAAAGAAGCGTTGTATATTTAAATATATAAGACTGTTTTCAAAGCAGCTTCCCTAAGTGGTCCAAAGCGGACATTTAGTTGTATTACACATTAATATTTACCCTCCCGGTCTATCAAGACAATACTAGGAAAACCATTGTTAGGTACATTTCTAAAGAAACAAGTTTCGAACCACAGTTCTCAGACACACACATTTTATTAGAGGTTTCACGAGTATAAACCCCCACCCTTTTTACAAGTGATAGTGTCTCTAGCTGGGAGCGAACCCACACCGTCACGGCGACAGCGCCTAGCTCTGCAATTCCTACGACGCAACTAACCGAGCTAACCGAGTCAACGCCAAAAAACGTTCATCGGATAGCCCTGATATACGTAACAATTACTGCATGACATCGGTAACGGGTCGATTTACTGATAACAGTACTGACTAAATATACAGGGAGACTTTTTTTACGGCCGCCACATTGCACAAATAGCGTTATTGTCAATTTCAAATGATAGAGCCTCTAGCTGGGAGCGAACCCGCACCGTCACGGCGAGAGCGCCTAGCCCTGCAATTCCTGCGACGCAACCAACTAAGCTAACCGGGACAACGCCAAAAAAACGTTGATCGGATTGCACTGATATACGGAACGATCACTGCATGACATCGGTAACGGGTCGATTTACTGATAACAGTACTGACTCAATGTACGGGGAGACCTTTGACGGCCGCCACACTGCACAAATAGCGCTACTGTGAATTTCAAATGATATTGTCTCTTGGTGGGAGCGAACGCGCACCGTCACGGTGGCAACAGAATTTACGTAAATAAAAAATAATAATGTTTACATTTTTTAACCTAACGTAAACAACGACCAAACATAACGTCGTTGACGTTACGTTCAAACTATGTAAACAGTATACATGTGTAAGTGTTTCCTCTATGTAAATGATCATTGTTAGATATTTCTCTGAAATGTTAAAAGCAACTGAAAGATCAGGTCAGAATCTGAACCGATTTCTGTTATTGTTAGATTAAACAGGATTTTTTTTTTTAAAATTTCTTGTGGATAGTTGTTGTTGTGAGTAATAAAGTTTATATACAAAGTTTCAAGTCAGTCTATGACGTTTCATAGGTTTGGTATCACAGGTAGTCAGCAAGGTAGAAGCACCGTTGGGAAATTGAATCGGCATGTCTTTGAACGTAAGTTTTGTGCAGTACCAACTGATCTAGTCAATACATTATGGAAGGCTACAGCTTTTGAACTCGTGAGTTTTGAAATGAATTCGCTTCTTCTTAATCAATGTAAAATAAATATGTAAAGCAGTTTTCTGATATTCTGTACACACACCAATATTTTCAGGTCACCAGTGGCCAGAGAATTAACAAAACATCTTGGATGAACAAAAATTTGTAATTTGTGGTAATTTTGAGCACAAGCCGTTTTATGTAAGGACCAGTAGCCCTAGGGGAATAATAAGGCCCTCAATAGTGATAATTTGGGGTACTTGTGAGAACAGACCGCTTATGCTTTTCATGATGATCAGACATATGTTCACAATTTCAAAGACCAGCTTTCAAACTTACCCAAGATGATGGAATACATATAGATATTGATATAATATTTCATTAAAGAGAACCATTTAGCAGTGTGCTAGGCAAAATAAGTAACGATGGCCAAATAATTTACAGAACAGCGAGAAATCGTCATAATTATAACCTGGTGGAACTTGTTGGAACAAACCGGTCTTTATTAGAACTAGTCACTAGAGACTTTAAAGAACACATAGGGAGTGTACTTGTGGAAGTGAACACCTGATGCACTTGTGGGAACAAACCGGTCTTTTTGTGAACCAAAAACCAGAGACTTTAAAGAACACGTAGGAAGTGTAATAGTGAACACCTCTTGTCTTTAAAAAAACTAGAAGCTCGATGAGTTTCTTTAATATTCTTGCTAATTGGACTTCACGGGCTCTGGTCTCGGTAAGACCATTGAGTTCTCGCCCCGTTGGCTTTTTAATGCTATTAGCTTCTTATGTATTATATGACTTGTTTGTGTGCTTTTGCATGCAATATTGTTTAGAAGATGAGTGGGCTGGAGTTATTTCACCAAGACAACTTGTACTTAACTGTTGATATGAAAACCTGTTGGGGCAAGTGTGAGTTTGAACGCTGTAGAACCTGGTTTAAGCCCTCAGTGGCAAATTGTTTTGCCACTGCCCGTGCCAAGCCGGTAACCCTTAGGTTCTTTTTTGTTTATTGTTTGTGCTGTCTTTTTTTAAATTATTATTGTTATAAACACATGCTTTCTTTCCCTCTCTTCTTTTTTGCTGCGTGGGGAGGCTGTGTTTTCTGAGTGTGGCTATTATTATATGCTTATTTCACTTTTTGTGGAAACAAACCGCTTTATATCAGGACCAGTAGCCAGAAAATTTACTGGACACATAGGACGCAATATAATAATAGTATTGACTGCGTTTGTGACTATCCGGCTCACATTCACAGGTTTATTTCTAGGGGTTATACTTGTGGGAATATGCCGGTTATTATTGTGGGAATATGCCCGTTATTATTGTGGGAATATGACGGCTCACATTTACAGGCTTATTGTATGGGGTAATACTTGTGGGAATATGCCGGTACACATTCACAGGGTTATTGCCGGTACACATTGGAAACATTAGCAGCTTACTTCATGGAGAAAACGCAATGACGACACATCTATCACCAGAGTCAGTTGTTAATCAAACCATATATTTTCAAACTATTTTAGTCTCTCTAAGATTTACCGGCAATCAAAATCTCCGCTCCGAACCCTAATGGTAGACGGCTCATTTAACCACTCCCCGGTAATACAGCTTTATAGTACTTAACCTCACCTTCGTCGAATTTGATATTTCTAAAAACGTTTAGTTATAATATGTAGAGTCGTGTACTAAATAATCGCGTTTAAAACGGTTTCAAGAAAAATGAAACAACATTTTTATAAAAGGATCGTTTCAATATAAAAAAAAGATAATGCTGCTCTGAACTGTGTATAAAATTCTTTCTAAAACAAAAGGATATCAATGTTGCTGCATTCTGTCACATTTTGGCAAACAGATTGTCAATTCGTTACATAAACACTTTAATTATAGTACACCAGACAGATTATCTGTTAGTTTGCAACACAGGTTAATTATTCATGGGCTTCAGTAAATTTCATATTGGTTGAAACAAATAACATCTTCAAAGTCCGCTTTTACTAAAAAAATTATAGGAATAACATTTGCAAAAGAAACCCTCTAACAAGTATTAACACTGATACAATGTAAATGTCTCATAGCTGAAGACTGTGCTTAAAGGGAAAATAGAGACATGTGTGAAAAGTATATGTACACATTAGTGGATATATTATTGCTCTCCCTTGTTTATGATTCTTTAAATCTGTTGTTGTGTTTGTTTATTTTGTATAATATTTTGATTAAGACTTTACAAACTTCAGACCATGCAATGGCTATCTTTGACGTCTTTATTCAACACATCCCTTGAGTATATAATGTTGATTTGTTGATGGTCATTGGTGATTTGTCCTTTTGCTCTATGGATACGCATTAGGATTAGGCAACCAGTGTATATTTAGATCAACCGGCTCGCAATTTTCACGCTGCCTGGCTGCCATGGTCACGCTGCCAGACTGCCAACTTCATTGTCATCTTCACGCCGTCTGACTGCTAAGTACATGACATTGTGTACATGTAGAAGCCTTGCTAATTTACGGAACTGATAAAAATATCGCACGATTTTATTATCGAGAAAAAAGCTCCAACAAATCAAAATCTCCCTTTGTTGAGATTTAAAAACTGACATCTGACTGACAAAAAAGACAATACATGTAATAGTTAAATAAATTGTCTTTAGAATATTCAGTTTTGTACGTTTTTTTTCTTTAAATTTTAATTTTCGAAAGATGGAAACATTAAATTTAATATAAAAATTATCTATTAGGTTATTGAATAATATGACAGTTTAAAGTCACGTCCACGAGCCTTAACACTTTTAGCTGCCAGGCTGCCAACTTCACGATGTCAGGCTACAGGGCTGCCAACTTTATTAACATAACAATTTATAAAGATAAACAAGATATTAGAAACTGCATTGGAATATTTGAATGCCTCTTTTGAAAATTGCTAACGAATGGAAGTGTGCAGAAAATATTTAGGGAAACATGTTTCTGCAGACAAATCTTTATTTGCGCTATTGTGGAGATCATGTATTATAGTACAGATATATCAACGAAGAGAGCCCATAAAATATTCGATAAATAATCTAGGAAATAAACGGTTGATATAAAAATGTTAAATTCAAGTGTCAAGTATACACATTTCCGACTACAATAACATTCTCAAGAATGTCTTTACTACGTTGCGCAACCAGGTTATATATTCTTATCGGATTGTAAATCTTCCTCAGTTATCAAGCCTTTGGAGTAATCATATTAAGAATTGGAGATGCTTTTTAACATTAAGCACAATAATGAAAACACCACGATGTTTAAACCGAAACAAAATAGTTGATCGATATTTGAAAGTGTTTGATATTGACCGCTGAATTCTGAGTATCCACCTTTAAATAAGATGATGTTCTGACAACATAAATGAAACATGAATGAAAGTGTATCATACAAACTTTAATAAATGTCCTCGTAGTATGTATCATTTGAATGAATAAATAATGACCGTCTACATAAAAAGCAATTAAAGATTCTTAAACAGCTAAAGCTGTGAGTGTTATAACTTAACGTTTATTCATTTAAAATACTCCATCCCCTCCTAAAACAGTAATTTCGTCACAATATAATATTCCTTACTGTGGTATTATTTAATTTCGCGGGGACAAATTTTCGCGCAAATACCGAGATCGAGATTTTCGCGCGTGCATTACTTCGCACAATTTTATTAATTTAATAAGACAAACTGTTATTAAGTTTAATTTGAGATGAGTGTAAATTCGCGTAGTTGCCGTAGCGCGAATTACGCGAAAATTAAACCAGCAAAAAATGAATTGTTATCACGGTATACGAAGTATTCTTGTTACATAAAGACGCATGTGTATTTAAATAGATGAGCCATTTTTCCGAAACTGCTTCATTACCTGAGGGTAGCTGAATATACGCAAGTACGCGGCTGAATCCATGTGATTCACATCAGAACGCCCAGAAAGCACCAACTTACACCGTTGTTTTCAACAAGTTTCCGGTGGATCGGCAGGCTTCCGGATATCAACGCTGTAGCACAATTATGAATCCAACTAAATAGAGGTCCAGCTATGCCCCTGTACTAAGTTGCAAAGTAATAAAATGCAGATTTGTATACTAACTAAGCGTGTTTTGAATAATGTTTTAAAGAAATATGCAGCACTCGTTTAAAATATTTCGCGCTAGGTTAAATACGCGAATTTAAATCCTAGCGAAATTACAATATTTAACAACAAATAATAGAAGATAAATATAACATGAATTTCTGTGGTATCATTTAATTTCGTCGGGATCAAATTTCGCGCATAAAACAAAGGCTAAATGACATTTGCGCGCGGTCTAAATTCGCGCAGTTGTATTGTTCTCTTAAAATGTGATATTGATGGTTTGATCTCGGTGGGGTTTGATTTCGCACACTTTCAAAGGGAGAAAATGCGACAATAAATGATATACATTGTATAATGATACCACAGTATACGTAAGGTGCACTTTCAACCTGTACAAGAATTGCTTAAACAATTAGATGACAGCTTTCTCCAATGCGACAAACTCAGCGATGTTTGCACGGGCCTCCAAAATTGAAATAAAAATTAGAACAACGACGTATATAAATCTCAGATATTTCCAAAACTGTATATAGTATAACTTAAATTCCACCAGGCTACAATTCCATGTCTAGTGCACATTATACTCATTTCATTGTACTTCTAATCAGGACTACTGCCTGTTTCGGTCATGACGTGTGTTAGATGAACAGCTTGATTTTGTGTGGCTAATGTATTTATTGCATCAAGAACAAGTGCCTCACCCCAATCTCACTTCCCTGAACGAACCTCAAAAAATTTAAAGCAGTGAAATGGGATACTTCGAGGTCCTCCTTTTCTTTCCTGTTGATCCGCGTACCGCCACCTTCAAATGCATATCTGTGTGTGTACTTCCAGATTTTACTGCTGGCGAAATACCCCAGGCATTGTTTCAAGATCCTAGGTAGAACCACAGACCTTCAGTTACAGTAGAACCTCCCCCCTTTTTCCCACCCCCTACTCCCACCCCCGCAACATATCTGTCTCTTATGGTAACACGCTACCCCAAAATAACCTCCATCTACCAGCCAAGACTTCCGAAATGTTAAACAAGTTTTGTATGGGGTACAGCAGAGATCAGTTACAATGTACTAGATTAATACATGGAAAGGCGAATACATGTATGCGAAGATGTTAAAAACATGAGTTCCCCCCCCCCCCCCTCCGGGACCCACTGTCGACTTGTTCAGCACACTTCGTATATTTTACCGAATGATAGAGAAAACGATAGAAAAGTGGAGGAAATCGATTAGTGAGCATTATAGCCGATTCCTAAGAGATCACCCCGCACTATGTTGTTTTCTCTGAAAACAAGTATATAAAAACAAAAACTTTTCTAACAAAAATCAACAAAATACTAACCGGAAATTCTGGGATCCGACGCGACTTTGCCGTTTTCGCAAGGTAACGATCGGGCACGGTGGAGCTAGAAATGAAGTTTTAGAAGCCGAATAGTCTGGTTATTTGAAGTATTTGAGATGAAAGTTTTTCAAAATATAAAGCCTACATGATTATTATTCTGCTGTCATGTTTCATGCGTTATTTCATTAATATATAGCATGACAAAACAACTTAATAACCAAGGATAGTTTAATAATTCTACTGAGAAAATTCAAAATAAAGTATGAAATTTTTCTTAAGAAAACAACACAATTTAAAGAGCAGACGAAATAAAAAAATATAAACCTAACTCTGCCATTCCTTGAAATTACGTCATTAAGTTGAGCAAACGGCAAGGCTTATTATGCGATTTGCGTTTATTAGGACTACATGTTTATAGTCAAAATATGTAATATAATCACAAACAAGTTATGGAAAAAAAAACAGTCAAACTGCAATGTTTCGAACTTAAAGCTCCAGCCCTAAACTTAAGTAAGTATATACTATTGAAAAATCATATTTGTCCATATAGACTAGAATATATTTACTCACTAACAGAACACAAAAGGTCCGATTGAATTCTTTCTTATAGACGGGATTTTCAATGATATTGTTAAATTATCGTTAACGAACTTTTAAGAAGCTAAATATAATAAAGCTATATAAAGCACCGACGAAGAGACCACTTCATGCGTGATCTCGATTTCTGTGACGTTTCGGAAATCCTACTTTCGCTTTTAGTCGCGCGGACAAAATTTATATAGTAAATACAAAATTTATTAGCCCGCAAGTATAAATTTGTGTCTATAGTTCCAAATACATGTAATAAATATTTCATACAAGAGCGGTTTAAATTAAAGTAATGCCGTTTTAACGTTCCCGAGGAATAAGACGTTTAGCATTCGTAAATTATTGTAATTGTAAGTTCATTCTAAATATAGTAACAACTAGAATTTCTAAAAAATATCACAGACGACACGTTTCACTGTTACGCGCGCCAAATTAATTAACCTAAAATATGACAAATGATTTACTTATTACGAGATATATCTTCAACGCCGGGTTATACGGTACTTTCCAATTTCGCAGAACATGAATCAAGAATACATTTGACATTTTTTACTGTTCTGTCAATAATTAATATACAAAACCTTAGCCAAAACCAGCTGTCTGTCTGACCGTCAATAGTCAGTTGACCTCAACTTTCAAGTCAATATGACGTCACGACCGTTACGTCATTACTTCGGTTTCTCTCTGGCCATATTTTTATAGGCTCTTTTGACCGTCTAAAAATCGCTTAATCTATTTAAAAATAAGTGCTGTCCCCTCCCCACTATTCCTGCCAGAATATGGCATTTCATAGTCTGATATGAGATATCACAATGCGTATCTTCAATGGGTAATATTATCATCTTTGGAATATGAAAAATTAATTTGAAGAAGCACACCTGCTTATCGGTCAACTTGACGCCGGAATAGATTCGTTAGACTCAAATTGACTGTGTTGTATTTCGGTTAAGTTGAACGTATGTGTTTTATGTTCCCAAATATTTTATCCTAAATCAAAATTTTCAAAAACGCTCTACGGTAATTTTTAATTTTATGGACATTTGATTCAATCTTTGGCGTTGGTCACTTGAAAACATTGATAATTTGTATTTTGCTTTCATAAACATTTGTTCTACAACTCGAAACCAATTTCTACAATCAGTCATGCCCTCAAACATGGAGTTAACTATGCAGAGGTAAAGTTGGTCCCATTCACTGACATGATAAGTTGCGAGCTTACCAAGCTTCGATCCATTGTTTTACGTGTTTTCTGAGGGTGGGGATATGCGTATGCATACTTTGCCGAATACCGCATATATTGAAACCCAATTTTTAACATTTGAGTTCTGACCTATATAAACCTAAAACGTTTTGATTCAATAATTATAGTCAACCAAAACCATTTTTATTGACACATATGAAATGAAGCATACAATAAATGATGCTAATGAGGCGACATTTATCGCTGTTTCAAAATGTTGGAGTTTACATTGTTGGCATTATAGAGACAATGATATAACAAAGCTGTACATGTTAGTTTGGTAATTGAATTCTTGCATAACAAATTTCACCAGTCGCCGTATCAGACCAATCACGCTCCGTGACATATTTGCAAAATCATGAATGAGAAATAGATTCTTTCGCTAATACGAAAATAAGTTTGGAAATAAAAAATGTAATAAATATACGGTGTGAAAGAAAATGTCCGTCACGTATGTTCGGTTTGTTCTGAGGCGGAAACTGGTCTATGACGAGTTATGACAACAACTCTTCTCTGGGGCCGGATTTTCCCACCCGAACTTTGCACATGTGGAACATATATTCAGAATTCTTCGAGAGAATTTTTCAGTATATTGAACAAATACCGGTGAGTTTGGGTGATTATAACTGATAACGGATATGTAGACAGTCACATGATACTTTTTATATATTAAGACCTATATATTACACATTTACTATATAGGTCGTTGGTTTATACAACAAACAATGATCTTACAGTAGATTGGGCGAATTCAATACTTACAGAAATCTATACACATCAAAAAGACATGGCAATATCAAAACTGAAATCGAATTCCGATAAACCATATTTAAATGTAATTGTCTGTCACGTGACTGTCTTGTTATCGGTAACATACTATACTTGTATGAGAGGCTTATGTATTCCGTTTATTGTCTTATGAAGACAGGGAACATGGTACAAGTCTGGTGGAAAAAATGCATTCTGTGGAATGATTGTGAGAACAGTGTAGATCTAGATCAACCGGCACATCCGTTCCACCTGATCAAGATCTACACATCTACACTGTTTGCTACATTGTCAGAAATTATCTATAGAATCAAAAAGCGAATATTGTAGATCCCATACAAATGGCACGGATGCGCTGACTGATCTGTATCTACACTGGTCGCACGCGCAACAAAACCCATATTTATTTAGTTACTGTAATATTATATGTAGTAATTGTTTAAATATTTCAATGTCTTAAATATGCAGAGATTTTTCGGAATATTTCATCTTTCGTAGATGAAGTTAAAGTAGGAGTAATTTCCTTTGTTAAAAACACACCAACGATCTAATATGCATTACGCTAGACTAAGTCTGGGATATATGTTATGACTTATTTTCTACGATTATTTTAATGCAACGAAAATGCTCATGTGATTATATTGCTTGTTGTTATTTTTTAACCCGTTCTCCGGATTCACCTTGTTCAAAACGGTTCTTCCTTATGTTATTTTAAGTATAAATTGCGGTGTGGTCCGAACTATCAGAATATGATCCATAATGTTTCATAATGTTTTGTTCTGTTCTACGAACTTATGTCGTGACCTCCTATTTCAGTTGGTGTTCAAAGGACCTGCATTTCTTCCTTATTTAGCCAGTCCATTCAGTGACCTTAGGGGTGTTGTACAGTATTATCATATATAGACCCTGATCAGACTACGTGGGTGCACATAATGATATCTAAAATGGTCGGTCACGCTTAGCAGGTTAATACGCTATTGTGCTTATTTAGGTCTATTGAGCTACTAAGCATGATTGGTCATCTATTTTAATCATACATTTTACATTTCATATTAATAAAAACGAGAATGTGTTGCAAAGAAAATTAATGAAATATACAAATCTTTACCAATTAACTGATACCAATTCTCACAATTCAGGGATTTCATTTACTGTAACAGATCATTGCTCAAGCGGATCCGTGACTGTAGACACTTAATTTATTTACTTTTATTTTCAATTTACTTGCCATTTATGCCATATCGTACAAATAAACTTACTAAGAGGTTTATGCTAAATTTATCATTGACGTTAAATTTATAATAACTTAAGCTACCTAAAATATAATTGTAATTTGATCAAAGGTCGCGTTAACACAGACACAGAGTATAGGTCCCAAACAAGACCTCGTCTGAATCACTGCAGCAGGACAAAAGACATCCGATGTTGTACATTTTGCAAATAGATTCTTCTTCTTCTCCTTCCTTCGGTTTGTACGGTAAATGAATGCAGTGTCATCTTAGCTTACAACTGACATGACAATATGTATATAATATTGTCGGTCAATAGCTATGCATAGCTGATGTTAACCTTTATATACAATATCGATTTTAAATAAAAGTTTGTATCTTGTATCTTCTATCTAATTATATGTACTGAAGCAGGGACATGTACAGCGCAGAAGTCAACCTGTCAGGCGTTCACGGGCCGTTTTGACCTGAATTGACGTCCCCTTAATAACTCTTCAATGTTTTTTAAAAGCGCGGAGAAGAGCAGAAGTCAAGTATTTTACGGCATTTAATACCTTTCATGTGGTAAAATAGATTGCAGACTCACATAGCTAGTGTGCAAAATCGTTATTTAAAATGTCTGATATTATTTTGTTCCTGGTCAAGTCACCTGGATCGATGATTCCTGTTGAAAGATTTTGGGTTATCCGAACCATCCGAAATGGTGTACATTAATTTGTTGACATCGTATCGTATGCACCAGCATTACTAAGACGTCTCTATCAAATGAGGGAGATTTTCTGCATGCTGTCTATAATTAAACTTTGTGAAGGTAGCTGCCATCATAAAATAATTCTTACCATAATTCCACTGGATGACAGTAAAGCGGGCACAACAATAGGGTGGCTCCTGAGGTTCAGTTGGGTTGCAGTTTGGGCAGCAATATTTTATTTTCACATTGATTTATTATTTTAGGTGAGAAAGTTTAAAATGATCATGTAACTACCCTAAGACTGCCCTAAACAAACCTCCTTTCTGAAGTATGGCATCTGACCCAGGTCACCTGATTAGAACCTACCATGATTTATGCTGTGTTCTCGTCGGTTCACCTGATTAGAACCTACCATGATTTATGCTGTGTTCTCGTCGGTTCACCTGATTAGAACCTACCATGATTTATGCTGCGTTCTCGTCAGTTCACCTGATTAGAACCTACCATGATTTATGCTGTGTTCTCGTCGGTTCACCTGATTAGAACCTACCATGATTTATGCTGCGTTCTCCTCGGTTCACCTGATTAGAACCTACCATGATTTATGCTGCGTTCTCGTCAGTTCACCTGATTAGAACCTACCATGATCATTTATGCTGTGTTCTCGTCGGTGTACCTGATTAGAACCTACCATGATTTATGCTGCGTTCTCGTCGGTTCACCTGATTAGAACTACCATGATTTATGCTGTGTTCTCGTCAGTTCACCTGATTAGAACCTACCATGATTTATAACACGTTCTGTTTTAGATAGTCCCGTTTCTGATATGCCCTATATTTTGCTATATTTTGTTGTATTTTTGTTTTCGTCTGTTTCGAACAAAAAACCAACAAATGTTTAAAGAAAACAAAGATAAACGTTATTTGATCAAACATTTTTTATTAACGTATAACATTATGATGATGGCTAAATTTAGCCACAAGTTGCATGCCATCATTTAACAACATCGAATCAAATAAAACTATCAGAGTTAAAAATTCTGTTCAAAAGAAGCTAGAACCTTGTGGCTGAATTCAGCCACCTTCGAAAAGAGATGAAAGTTACATAGTAGTCCGCTTTATACATGGTTTACATGTTTAAATGATCAATTTTTTTCAAAAGAATAAACATCATCATAAGAAAACATCAATACTGCAGAAGCTGAAACCTGGTGGCTGAATTCAGCCACACATTGCATGATATCACTAACATGTAGAAGTGTGAATGAATAATCTTCATCATAAGAAACCATCAGTTATGCAGATGCCAAAAACCTGTTGGCTGAATTCAGCCAGTCATGGAATACGAACGCTTCAAATTTTCAGATAAACGATGGTGTATGTAGGTGGCCGCCGAATATTGCCACACGCCATACGACATTGATATTATTCAGCCATATATTGACTTAGTGTAAAATATGACTTTTTTAGTAACTTATAAACTTTTCAACACTGTTCGAAGAAGATATTAATAACAAATATGAGAAATAAAGTAGCAAATATTGTAGTTGTCAGATCAGGCAAACAATCACCACATTAAAACTACATAACATTATGACAAATAAAACCATAAAACAGTATTACATATTCAATAAGAAGTTTCAAATTGTCTTTGCAGATTTCGTATTTTGAATGTGAGGCTTTATAAACTAAAAAGTTTAAAAGAAAATTGCATAACAAGAAAATTGTCTTTTAGTTAACAACTCTAAAACTATGTTACTGTGTTGTTGTGTTTTATTTTATTTTCACATTGATTTATTATTTTAGGTGAGAAAGTTTAAAATGATCATGTAACTACCCTAAGACTGCCCTAAACAAACCTCCTTTCTGAAGTATGGCATCTGACCCAGGTCACCTGATTAAAACCTACCATGATTTATGCTGTGTTCTCGTCGGTTCACCTGATTAGAACCTACCATAATTTATGCTGTGTTCTCGTCGGTTCACCTGATTAGAACCTACCATGATTTATGCTGCGTTCTCGTCAGTTCACCTGATTAGAACCTACCATGATTTATGCTGTGTTCTCGTCGGTTCACCTGATTAGAACCTACCATGATTTATGCTGCGTTCTCCTCGGTTCACCTGATTAGAACCTACCATGATTTATGCTGCGTTCTCGTCAGTTCACCTGATTAGAACCTACCATGATTTATGCTGTGTTCTCATCGGTTCACCTGATTAGAACCTACCATGATTTATGCTGTGTTCTCGTCGGTTCACCTGATTAGAACCTACCATGATCATTTATGCTGTGTTCTCGTCGGTGTACCTGATTAGAACCTACCATGATTTATGCTGCGTTCTCGTCAGTTCACCTGATTAGAACCCACCATGATTTATGCTGTGTTCTCATCGGTTCACCTGATTAGAACCTACCATGATTTATGCTGTGTTCTCGTCGGTTCACCTGATTAGAACCTACCATGATCATTTATGCTGTGTTCTCGTCGGTGTACCTGATTAGAACCTACCATGATTTATGCTGCGTTCTCGTCGGTTCACCTGATTAGAACCTACCATGATTTATGCTGTGTTCTCGTCAGTTCACCTGATTAGAACCTACCATGATTTATATGCTGTGTTCTCGTCAGTTCGGTACCCTTATTTCTTATAGATAGATATTAGAATATATCAAACAGATAAAAAGTAACATTATTTATATATTCGTATTTAGAAGAAACCATTTAGCTATATATAACTTTACACATTACCATGCAAACAAAAAGATCTTTGAGAAATCTGAATGTTTACAGAAAATCGCACCTGAATTAGTCAACCATGCTGATTGTCATATGTCAAGGTCTTTCTCATCTATTTGGGTTTTTGATTGGATGCCGGTAACACTGATTGTAGGTTAAAATTGATAGTGTCTCTAGCTGGGAGTGAACCCGCACTGTCACGGTGACAGCGCCTAGCCCTGCAATTCCTGTGACGTAGGGATTCTAAAATTGTCGGCAGGCCGGTCATTGACCGATTTTCCGGAAGAATGTCCGATTGAAATTTCAAAATTGGTTAAAAAAATCGGTCATGAAAAATGGCCTACAAACTGTTACAAAATTACCTACATGTACATTTTTTCACAGCTTGATCAGCTATTAACCTGTCAATTAGCGACTTCACAAGTCTGCTACCATGACTACCACGACTACACGTTCCGTGAATAGCCTGCGGCATAGATGAAACGGGATGTGGTCGATCTCATTTAAACAACGGGCGGGTTATTTAATTTCCAAAAATGGACTGCGCCAGTCAAAGGCTGTCTGACGTCAGAATTTAAGATAGCAAAATTTACAAATGGTTGTATGAATTAACGTAAACGATAAAACAGTTTGCATTTTATTGACAGACATGTTAGTCCGATATGTGTGTAATTCTAAAAGACCGACGACCGAAAATTGCTGTGTTAAATTATTAAATTTAAAGAAAACTTATATCATGAGAATTTTACTTGAACTGTTAGCATTCACAACAAATTTGAAATGGCTCAAATAAATATAAACTTAAGTGTGAAAAAATTCGAGTGACCGGCTTGGTTACTTACGCATATAACGATTCAAATAAATTTCAAATTTACAAAAATCTACGTAATCAACATTTATTTCCGAGTAATGTTGCATACGCTGACTCTTGTAAGTTCGTAGATTAAAAAATTACTACATCCGGTAAAGAAAAGAATAATATTTCAAACAACTATAATATAGTGTTACAAAACATGGTGTGATCGATGTATATTAACGTAAAGCGAATACTTGCCTCCCGAAATTCCGAGAGAGAAAATATTTTTTAATAACTAAATAATCCACTTCACAATTGCTATGAACATTGCTGAAGATAACTGTTTTGAACCATTACGTCACGTTTTAAGGCAGAGCAACTGTAATGCTTTCCCGCGCAAAAATTTGCGACGTCATCAAACATCGGCTCGCTTTCGGTAACTTCCGACGCTCCTCGTCAGAGCCGAAAGTAGCCGAAGCAACATCGATTATTGTCGACTGTTAGTGACAGTTCACCGAGTATTCCCGACATTCGAGAAAAAAGCGCGGAAAAGGATTACAGTTGCTCTACCTTAAATGCATGGAATGCTTGTGTATTACAATAAAGACGCCGATCGCCGTAAACTTCAAACGTCGTGTGTCGTTTTTATAAATTGATCAAAGAATTTTTCGGTCTACAGCTCGAAAACCATTAATCTTTTGAGAGGTTGTAGGATATCGCCGACGAGAAAGTATGCCGGAAAAGAGAAATGGAGTGGGGGTCAGGAGAGGGAAATACCCTGAACCGGGGACCGGAAGTCGCAGTTCTTGCGAAACGGAAGTCGGCGAAATGTCAATTTTGGCGCCAATGTCCGATTGGGATTTTGAAATTTTAGAATCCCTGCTGTGACGTAAACAACTAAGCTAACCGGGACAACCCTCAAAAAAGGTTGATTGAATAGCCCTGATATACGTAACATTGATCACTGCATGACATGGGTAACGGGTTATTTTACTGATAACACAAACAGTACTGACTAAATATACGGGGAGACTTTATACGGCCGCCAGACTGCACAAATAGTGCTACTGTGAATCAAAGAAATCAATGGTTGTTTTTCTTGAATAGTAGTATATATTTAAAAATACATGTATTCAACTTTTTGTGCGAATTAAATGTTTTTAATGGTATTGACGTTGTCCACCAATAAACAATTTAACAACATCATATATGAACATTAATCAAATTAACAAATCACATACTTTCATTTAACTGGAAACTGACCAATTATCATGAATAAATAATTAAAATAAAACTAAAGTTTAAACTGTCATCTTGAATCATCTTAATTTCACAATAAGGCACAAGAATGTAGTGTGTCAACCTACCACCCGGATTTTAGTACGGTTAATCAAATGGACCCATTTTGACACTGCTCACACTCCATTCCTTAATTAGGTTTTAATTGGACGACTTTCCGCTTTAAGTTTTATGTGAACTGTGATGTAGTTCAAGGGCGTTTTATTGGAAAACTACTTAAAGTGATTCCCCATGAAAATGTCTGTGTCTGAACAGAAGCGGACGAATGTTGCTTTGTTTGGTATTTGGGACAAAAAAGCAATTATCTGAACTAAAATGTAATTTACATTTAGGCAAATATTATTTGATATTATTAAGCAGATTTCCATCTATTATTCTGTCCATCTGTCTGTTTGAAATTTGTGTCACACAATCTCCAAATGTATAATAGAAAAAGTCGTGAAAACTTACAGGAATGTTTATCGGCATGTACAGTTATGCGATAAGGGTTTTAACTCAAAGCTGAAACATTTTGGAGTTACATGCATCTTTCTTTGAATGTGTTTTAGCATTCCATACATGTATATATGAGGTTGTGTGTCATGCAAACGGTGTAGAACCACATCTGACTGTACAAAATACACTTTTTGCTCACGTGATTGACAGTGTATACTTTCTAAATAATTTCAGTTATTTATAATTATAAATTTTATTTTTCAGGTGTGATTGAATGTTGCAGCATCAGTTCTATGGTTGTTGACCAGTTTTGATCCACCAGGTGTATGTTCTGTACAGAAGGATTATGGATATGATGGAAACTGTATTATTCAGTATGTAGTTAACCCTTTACTCCATATATTCACATTTTACGCATGTGTGACTGGTGTAGATCCAGATCAGCTGGCATGTGTGACTGGTGTAGATCCAGATCAGCTGGCACATTCGTGAAGTCTGATTAGAATAAGCACTGGTCGCATTTTGGTCAGAACATGATAAACGAATAAAAAAGTTAACAGTGTAGATCCAGATCAGCTGGCATGTTCGTGCCGTCTGATCAATATCAGCACTGGTCGCATTTTGGTCAAAACATGATAAACGAATACAAAATCGAACAGTGTAGACCCCGATAAGACGACACAGATGTACCAGCTGATCTGGATCTACACTGTTTGCCCACAATAAAGGTGATTCTATGGAGGAAATGGTTAAATAAATTAGTTTGATTAATTGCATGGAAGGAAGGCACTTAGTATACTCAACGTCAATAGAAAGTTACCACTCTGGTAATTACTACCATCTGTAAGTAACTGGTAAAAGACAAATGCTACTCCACGTCAATAGAAAGTTACCACTTTGGTATTGACTACCATCTGTAAGTAACCCGCATTTGTCTTTTACCAGTTACTTACAGATGGTAGTTATTACCAGAGTGGTAACTTTCTATTGACGTTGAGTATAATTATATGTATTACTATTAGTAAATTAACCCTTTACTTCATGGTATATGGTTTTTATCAGATCCCATGGATGCTTACTGATCTGGATCTACACTGTTTAGTTTTAAATTTAATACTTAATTTCTGACCAATGAGCGAACAGTGTAGATCCAGAGATGTGACCACTGATCTGGATCTACACTGTTTGGTTTTTAATGTGTTAGGTAATTTCTGATCAATGAGTGAACAGTGTAGATCCACAAATATGACCGCTGATCTGGATCTACGCTGTTTGGTTTTAAAACCGAGCCTGCAATATTTTCATATTTGTTGTGGTCGAGGGTCTTCAAAGTTCCCTTTTCATCTATTTAAAAGTATTAGGTAATTTCTGATCAATGAGTGAACAGTGTTGATCCACAGATATGACCGCTGATCTGGATCTACACTGTTTGGTTTTAAATGTATTAGGTAATTTCTGATCAATGAGTGAACAGTGTTGATCCACAGATATGACCACTGATCAGGATCTACACTGATTGCTAATGTAATAAAATGTGTATTCATGTAGTAAAAGATGAAGATGTTGTTATTTTTACCAGAGAGCAGTTTTGTATACCAGCAGAGATACTATAAAGAAGAAATATAGCTTCAGTATAACACAATGGGCATAACCTTCTTCGGGCTAGTCAAGAATGCCAGAAGGACATGTTGAAGACACATGATAGCTGTATGTAGTATAAGCTGACAATAGCAATGTTTTAAGTGGTTTAATCTGTTTTACTTTATGCTTCAACAAGACAGTTGATTGAGTTCTTCAACATTTCAGGCCCGATGTGAGATGACTATGGTATGAAGGTGGTGTTTTTGGAGACTGACAGAATGTCCCACTGGCTATGCTGATATTGATATAAAATACAGAAAAAAGCTGCACTGGTAAGAGGTTTTAATGCAATGGTCGATGCTGCAGACAAGAAATCAAACACTATTGTTTAAATCTTATTCCGGATAATTAAAGAAGTTTGTAAAATCTGTCACTTTGATCAGCGCAAAACAGTTTTGTCTAAAGGTACAAAACTTATCTTAACCAGTTCGGTTTACCTTGATACTATTAGATATTTTATCGGAAGTGCTCAATGCTCACATATTGTTTAAATAATATATCCCACTTGAAACCGGACGTGTTATGTGAAATCCTGCGACGGGCATGTTCATACAAGTTTTCTGCTTTCTAACTTGAGTAAAGCTTATCCAATCTTCATCAAGACAATTTCCATGTGAAATAAAAATTTTAAAGCAATGAATAGCCAAAGCAGCCGATCAAACACATGGTTTAAATATCTGATCACGAATCGTTCGATTCATCACATGGGGTCTAGTATCCTGTTATTCTCTGTGAATGGATTCAGATTTTGGCCCATAACTGTGCTCCTTGCCAACTGAACCTTGATGTACCACTGATTCACATTAAAATGATCTTTTGATGAAATTAAGCTTTCACTGAGATGTTAGTACAAGGAACTGTAGTGCTACAAAGTAAATTGTCAGTTAAAAAACTTGTATGTTAACATTTAAAACTGAAACCTTTATTATTTTCAGATCTCTAATAATATAACAAGCAGACAAGATGAATCTTGAATGTGCAGAATATGTTGAACAGAGAGTGGCTAGAATCTCTGGCAATATGAAGGTATGGCGAAATTGTAGAAATAGTCAGTTGTCAAAACTCACACCAACATTTCTAAAACACCATTTTAACTGGTAGAAAAATTGCTCACTTCAATATAAGGAAAACATGAAATTCCAGTCAGTTGTAAACAGATTTAACTAAAATATAATCACGAAGCTTGACAGAATATTCAGGCTGCTGGGGTTTTTCAGCACTGTCTGCGCCTCCGGAAAACGGAGGTGTTCCCAAAGCAAACGGCCCTGTTCCCAATCATATCCAGTTGTCATTTTTCCCAATTGAAATAATATTTTTAATTTATTTAAGAAATTTCGGCAAAAATCGAATAAAATATATTAAAATAGAGTACACGCAGCGCGGATTCAACAGATTCCGCGCTACCACCGCGGACGGTATTTCGTTTGGGGGGAAAATCACCGCGGTCAAGCTCTTGGAGGTCATCGCGATTCCACCAGTCTGAGAATTATCATTTTGTCCGCGTATCGGCGCGGACACAGCTTTGCAGGGGTAGTAAAAATTTATCAGCGCGACATTGAGGGGGATTCCCGGTGACGTTCTGCGAACCAACGCAGACGCACATTCATGCACCGATTTATTTAAATTTCTTTTTTGCATGAAATTACGTGGGAATGACTTCTGACCAAAATGTGCCGCCGGCTGTCAGTTTCAAACACTTCCAGATAAATTCATTATGAAGCACAGAAACTTGTCATATGCTTCTGAAGTGTTTTGAGTTTTTCACTAGGCTAAGCCCATAAAGTTTTAGACATAGCTAAATAATTTATAAATACAGAAAACTTCTGAAAGTAGCAATTACTAGTGCTTAGTTGTACACGATATATAAATGAGTGTGCAAATAAAAGTCGGTTACACTTACTCCAGGCATCATTAAACATGAGGTAGCTGTTACGGTTTCAGACATTTTTTTCACCAGTCTAAATGCACCTGTTCACATTGAATTAAACAATTCAGTAATTTCAGAGTTGACCAGACATCACAATCCGAGAAGACCAGAAGCTGTTAACAGATGTTGGCTAGAAGTACAAGATCCTGAAGGTACTAAACACTGTAAATATCGCCATATGTAAACCAGTCCCTAAAATTTCTGTGTTGTTTACATCTACAAACAAGTAGTAATTTACCAAGACATCTTTTGCAGTGTTTGGTTTACGCAACAGTCAGTTACAAACTATGGGTAAAAACACGAAACATCACGGAATGCAGGCTGCTATATAGACTAGCCACTAGTTTGATCATTTGTTTTGTCTTTTTATTTATGTTTTAAACATCATTAAGGACTTTTATTGTAGCCAGTCTATTTTCTATCATACTGCATTGAGAGAGATGTCTGAATTATCACATTGTGACTATATGTACCATAGACTTTTTACGGCCGCCAAACTGCACAAATAATGCTACTGTGAATTTCAAACAATATTGGCTCTACCTGGGAGCGAACCTGCAGCGTCAGGGCTACAGCGCCTCATTTCATTTCATTATTTCAGTGCATGTATCTATAGTTACACATAGTACTCTGTCATTGTACAATCACAACTAAAGTTCTAAGTCGATTGACTAAACAATAAATCATGGTTGTTCCTAATCTAAAAACCGTGAAATATGCTAATCAGAATAGCAACGCTCGGAAAACACAACCGTCCTACACAGCCTAAAAGTAGATAGGACAGTCACATTTCAAACTTTAATCAATTTAAATTTTGCCTTTTTATTGAAGTTGTCTCACTTTAATTGCTTTCTTTTTTGAATCACTTCATTATAAGGGCAAATACAATGTTTCAGTACCCTATTACTTTGTAAGGGCTTCTAACAAAGTATAATAGTTGCTGTATTCTCTTGTTAATGTATATTTGCTGTATTCTCTTGTTAATGTTTATTTGCTGTATTCTCTTGTTAATGTATGCCTCAGATCCGAGTCAGTTGTAACTAAGTATAATATTTGCTGTATTCTCTTGTTAATGTATATTTGCTGTATTCTCTTGTTAATGTATATTTGCTGTATTCTCTTGTTAATGTTTATTTGCTGTATTCTCTTGTTAATGTATGCCTCAGATCCGAGTCAGTTGTAACAAAGTATAATATTTGCTGTATTCTCTTGTTAATGTATGCCTCAGATCAGTGTCAGTTGTGACTTATGAAATGGTTCCTCTAGTTTCCTTTATTATCCATCTAGCATTGATGTTAATAATTAAATATGTGTCATCTTGAATCCTAGAGGTGGTAACAATCTCTTTCACATTTTTTGTAGGACCATAAATAAAGACAAAGCAATCAAACCATAGTTGATGTGGTCATTTTGGTTCATGATGCATAACTGCCTTTAAGACAGCTTGTTGGGCACTGTTGCTTGGGTTTCTTGCCACTGTTATGGAGCTCATAACAAAGGTAAATGTAGCTAATGAATCACAGCAGAGATAATTTGTCAGCATAAGTTATGATGCTTACATCAGAACTGAAATATTTCTCACAGTTGTAATGTTCGCAGCAGAGGTAGATAATCTGTCAGCATAAGTTCGGTACTTAATAAGAGCTGTGTAATCTCTCACAGTTGTAATGTTCGCAGCAGAGGTAGATAATCTGTCAGCATAAGTTCGGTACTTAATTAGAGCTGTGTAATCTCTCACAGTTGTAATGTTCGCAGCAGAGGTAGGTATTCTGTCAGCATAAGTTCGGTACTTAATTAGAGCTGTGTAATCTCTCACAGTTGTAATGTTCGCAGCAGAGGTAGATAATCTGTCAGCATAAGTTCGGTACTTAATTAGAGCTGTGTAATCTCTCACAATTGTAATGTTCGCAGCAGAGGTAGGTATTCTGTCAGCATGAGTTCGGTGCTTAATTAGAGCTGTGTAATCTCTCACAGTTGTAATGTTCGCAGCAGAGGTAGGTAATCTGTCACAGCTGTAATATGTGTAAAGGTCACAGCAGAGGAAGATCATTTGTCACAGCTAAAGGTAACAGCAGAGGTAGATTATCTACCTCAGTTATGAAGCTCGCAGCAGAGCTAGGTTATCTGCCACAAAATATGTGCTCACAGTAGAGCTAGGATACATGCCACAAAATAGGTGCAAACAGCAGAGCTAGGTAATATGTCACAGTCGTAAAGCTCACAACAGAGCTAGGTAATCTGTCAGTTGTAAGGCTGACAGCAGGGCTAGGTCATCTGTCACAGTAAGTTGTAAGGCTCACAGCAAAGCTTGGTAGTTGTAGCAGCGAGTTGTAAAGCTCACAACAGAGCAAGGTAATCTGTCAGTTGTAAGGCTGACAGCAGGGCTAGGTCATCTGTCACACTGAGTTGTAAAGCTCACAGCAAAGCTTGGTTGTTGTCGCAGTGAGTTGTAAAGTTTACATCGGAGCAAGGTCGTCTGTCACAGTGAGTTATAAAGCTCACAGCAGAGCAAGGTAATCTGTCATAGTAAGTTGTAAAGCTCACAGCGGAGCTTGGTAATCTGTCACAGTGAGTTAAAAGCTCACAGCGGAGCTTGGTAATCTGTCACAGTGAGTTGTAGTTTGTAAAGCTCACAGCAGAGCAAGGTAATCTGTCATAGTGAGTTGTAAAGCTCACAGCGGAGCTTGGTAATCTGTCACAGTGAGTTAAAAGCTCACAGCGGAGCTTGGTAATCTGTCACAGTGAGTTGTAGTTTGTAAAGCTCACATCAGAGCAAGGTAGTCTGTCACAGTGAGTTGAAAGCTCACAGCGGAGCTTGGTAATCTGTCACAGTGAGTTAAAAGCTCACAGCAGAGCTTGGTAATCTGTCACAGTGAGTTGAAGTTTGTAAAGCTCACATCAGAGCAAGGTAGTCTGTCACAGTGAGTTGAAAGCTCACAGCAGAGCTTGGTAGTCTGTCACAGTGAGTTGTAGTTTGTAAAGCTTACAATAGAGCTAGGTCATCTGTCACAGTGAGTTGAAGTTTGTAAAGCTTACAATAGAGCTAGGTCATCTGTCACAGTGAGTTGAAGTTTGTAAAGCTTACAATAGAGCTAGGTCATCTGTCACAGTGAGTTGTAGTTTGTAAAGCTTACAATAGAGCTAGGTCATCTGTCACAGTGAGTTGAAGTTTGTAAAGCTTACAATAGAGCTAGGTCATCTGTCACAGTGAGTTGTAGTTTGTAAAGCTTACAATAGAGCTAGGTCATCTGTCACAGTGAGTTGTAAAGCTCACAGCAGAGCTAGGTTATCTGTCACAATTTTAAAGCTCACAGCAGCCAACTTGTTATTAGCATACCAGAACCTAATTCTGAATGTGAGCTTCTAAGGTTGATTTTTAGCTAACCTCGCCAGGTGTCCACATTGTTTTGTTTTCTGTTAAAAAATGTTAGTCAGGTTCATATGGCAATCATGCAACCTTTACTGTAGTACGTTCATATTTAATAATATCATATACCCTATGAGCTTAAAGCATTCTGATTGGTCGAGAGCTCTGTAC
Source organism: Corbicula japonica (assembly GCA_038501625.1). NCBI lineage: Eukaryota > Metazoa > Mollusca > Bivalvia > Venerida > Cyrenidae > Corbicula > Corbicula japonica. The sequence goes on from JAZAYU010000974.1 coordinate 23,764, forward strand.
TCGCGAGTCCAAAAAAAGTGATAACTACCCCGGGAATTAATAACTACCTTTGCTAACATCATCATCAGAATGCTTAAAATTCATAGGGTATATGATATGACAAGTAAATACTAATGTTGAGGTCGATATGTAGTTTTGCGGACCTGGTCGATATCACACTACCCAGGTCCGCAAAACTATAAAGGTGTTGTCCCGGTTAGCTCAATCGGTTGCGTCGCAGGAATTGCAGGGCTAGGCGCTGTCGCTGTGACGGTGTGCGTTCGCTCCCAGCTAGAGGCACTATCATTCAACATTAGTATTTATTTGTTTAATAATATCATGCAATAATAAAGTAAAGGATTTACAAGAAACAACGAGCAGAACAAGAACAACAGTATTTTATCTGAGATACGGGCTTATAAAACCTGTGTTTCATACTAGCAAATGATAGTGTCTCTACCTGGGAGCAAACCCGCACCGTCACGGCGACAGCGCCTAGCCATGCAATTCCTGCGACGCAACCAACTGAGCTAACCGGGACAACGCCAAAAAACGTTGATCGGATAGCCCTGATATACGTAACAATCACTGCATGACATCGGTAACGGGTTAATTTACTGATAACAGTACTGACTATATGTACGGGGAGACTTTTTACGGCCGCCACACTGCACAAATAGCGCTACTGTGAATTTCAAATGATAGTGTCTCTACCTGGGAGCGAACCCGCACCGTCACGGCGACAGCGCCTAGCCATGCAATTCCTGCAACGCAACCAACTGAGCTAACCGGGACAACGCCAAAAAACGTTGATCGGATAGCCCTGATATACGTAACAATCACTGCATGACATCGGTAACGGGTTAATTTACTGATAACAGTACTGACTATATGTACGGGGAGACTTTTTACGGCCGCCACACTGCACAAATAGCGCTACTGTGAATTTCAAATGATAGTGTCTCTACCTGGGAGCGAACCCGCACCGTCACGGCGACAGCGCCTAGCCATGCAATTCCTGCGACGCAGCCAACTGAGCTAACCGGGACAACGCCAAAAAACGTTGATCGGATAGCCCTGATATACGTAACAATCACTGCATGACATCGGTACCGGGTTAATTTACTGATAACAGTACTGACTATATGTACGGGGAGACTTTTTACGGCCGCCACACTGCACAAATAGCGCTACTGTGAATTTCAAATGATAGTGTCTCTACCTGGGAGCGAACCCGCACCGTCACGGCGACAGCGCCTAGCCATGCAATTCCTGCGACGCAACCAACTTAGGTAACCGGGACAACGCCAAAAAACGTTGATCGGATAGCCCTGATATACGTAACAATCACTGCATGACATCGGCAATGGGTTAATTTACTGATAACAGTACTGACTATATGTACGGGGAGACTTTTTACGGCCGCCACACTGCACAAATAGCGCTACTGTGAATTTAAAATGATAGTGTCTCTACCTGGGAGCGAACCCGCACCGTCACGGCGACAGCGCCTAGCCATGCAATTCCTGCGACGCAACCAACTGAGCTAACCGGGACAACGCCAAAAAACGTTGATCGGATAGCCCTGATATACGTAACAATCACTGCATGACATCGGTAACGGGTTAATTTACTGATAACAGTACTGACTATATGTACAGGGAGACTTTTTACGGCCGCCACACTGCACAAATAGCGCTACTGTGAATTTCAAATGATAGTGTCTCTACCTGGGAGCGAACCCGCACCGTCACGGCGACAGCGCCTAGCCATGCAATTCCTGCGACGCAACCAACTGAGCTAACCGGGACAACGCCAAAAAACGTTGATCGGATAGCCCTGATATACGTAACAATCACTGCATGACATCGGTAACGGGTTAATTTACTGATAACAGTACTGACTATATGTACGGGGAGACTTTTTACGGCCGCCACAAAAACCATTTTGTAAGTATAACTAATAATTTGTAGTGAAAATATTTCAGACATAGAGACTTGTTATCGTGAAGGTTGAAATGGGTTGAAGAGATACATCAAGCTGATGTATTGTGGCGGCCGCCTGACAGAATACTAGGCAGGTTAGTATTGATTTGTTAGCTGGATTATAAAGCAAATGAAAGTTATGGTTTGATGATTTTTGTCTGTGTGTCCTTCTATTAGTAAAAACTTTTGGGTAAAGATTCTCTGACTTTGAAAGAGTGGAATATGCATATCAGGAATGACAAAACTCACAAAACACAGCCTCCCCACGCAACCAAAAAGAAGAAAAACTCACAAAAAGCTACCCCAGGCAACCAAAAAGAAGGGAGAAACTTACAAAACACAGCCTCCCCACGCAACCAAAATGAAGAAAAACTCACAAAACACAGCTACCCCAGGCAACCAAAAAGAAGGGAGAAACTCACAAAACACAGCCTCCCCACGCAACCAAAAAGAAGAAAAACTCACAAAACACAGCTACCCCAGGCAACCAAAAAGAAGGGAGAAACTCACAAAACACAGCCTCCCCACGCAACCAAAAAGAAGAAAAACTCACAAAACACAGCTACACCAGGCAACTAAAAAGAAGGGAGAAACTCACAAAACACAGCCTACCCACGCAACCAAAAAGAAGAAAAACTCACAAAACACAGCTACCCCAGGCAACCAAAAAGAAGAGAGAAACTCACAAAACACAGCCTCCCCACGCAACCAAAAAGAAGAAAAACTCACAAAACACAGCTACCCCAGGCAACCAAAAAGAAGAAAAACTCACAAAACACTGCCTCCCCACGCAACCAAAAAGAAGAGAGATAGAGAAAGTATATTTGTTATAAGCATGTCAATTTAAAGTTATTTTACTTTCACTGCTCAGAATAAGTTCAGACTTTACACAAATGATTTTCAGTACTTAAAACTTCAACAAATGCATGGCCCATAACTCTTCCATACTTTTCTTTGAGATTTGCCTATTTATAATGCCTGTTTGAAAACGGGATGTAAAAGGGGAATACGTCGGGTATTTGTTCAAAGTAGCACTGTCCGCTGTCTAACTTAAGTAATTCTTATCCAATCTTTACCAATCTTAGTTAGAATACTTATAACCATAATATCTCATCCAGGTTTAGTAATCATACATTTTGCTCCGATCATTCTGGAGATAAGAACCTTTGAGTTTATTTGTTGGCATTTCAACCATTTAGCATTCTCAACTCTCTAACTTGAGTAATACTTATCCAATCTTCATCTAACTTGGTTAGAACCATAACATCTTGGTCAGATTAAATAAACCAGGCTGATTGCTGCAATTACTCGGGGGAAGGGGGGGGGGGGTGATATTTTAGTTAAATTAGCAACGTCCACTGAAACTTAAAAGTATTTATTCAATCTTCACCAAATGATTCTGAGTGTAATATCTCCGCCAATAAATCAGTTAGATTGCTCTAGTTACTCGGGAGTTTTGCCCTGTGGCAGGCATAAAGAATCATTCATTTAAACCGTACACTATATTGAATCTGCTACTACAATTCTGCAGTTTATACCAGCTAGGTTATTATTGCTTCTTGTATTCATTAATGTGTCGGTTTTACATTTAACTACAATATTCAATTATTTTATGGAAGTTTGCTATTATTATATTTAATTTAAAGGTATCCTTTAAAGATTTTTGAAACAAAATGGAAAAAAAGTTGAATGTCATTTTAATTATCCGATCTGGCGCCAGTATTGTCCATGGCAACCAGTCATGCTCATGCACACAGATAATATCCAGCATGACCAATCACATATTATCCTGATTTCTATTTCTATTTATAGAAAACACTAAAATCGAAGTTTTGATGCATTAGTAGTTTATACAATTTTCAGTGATAATCATATATGAATGATTTTCCCATTTTGTGTCGGCTTGACTTTGAACTCAGAATTTGGATTTGCTTTAAAAAAAACAACAAACAATTGAGATTTAAATAGCTGCATCAAGCAACAACAATACTATTGTAATATGCCCTGTTTTTGACTGTGTGACCTTGCTGGCTGGATTATGGATAGGTAAGTTCAAAGAGCAGTGGCCTGGTTAGCTTATTAGTAAGAGCACAAGACTATAAAAGTAACGGGTTGATTATTAGTTATTCGGATGCCTTCCAGTTTCTTTTTTGCAGACATTGTGCCTTTTAAATGTCTTTCACTGCCTACTTGAAATACACCCTTTATGAGAGGTGACATATTCATATATTCGTTTCAATATTATACACCAACCAGCAAATTGAAAAGCAAATCATAACTGTTCTAAACATGGATTCTCTTTAAAGGGATTTAACCTTCACGGCCACAGTGTCTAGCCATTTAACTGAGCACACTACATCGCCAAATAAAGGATGGGTAGGTATGGCTGATATTGTGTTATATCAGTGATTGATTCAAGAGTCTAGTCTCTAGTTATATCTTCTTTTAGTTGTATTAAGAGCCTGAAGGGTACTGAAGGATGTGTTACAATCTAATTCTACTACCTGGACCTAACGTGTCACATATTCGGTCTAAACTTGTATCATTGAGAACTTAGTCTAGTAAAATAAGATGACATGTGACACATTTACTCACATATTGGTCTTCACTTCTTTATTTCAGTTACCCGGAAAACAATCTGCCACCTGTCATAGGATCACAAGTGTCACATCTGTCTACACGTCTATAATTGAGCAACCTAGAGGGTCTGAAAACAAGTGTCAAGTCTTCTGACTGTTTTGTCTTTGATTCAAGATCAACTCAATATACAAACTGTTTGAAATTTAATAAAACTGCGGACAGATTAATCAAACGTTTTTAATCATAAGTTTCATTTTTTCGTGTAAGACTGTCTTATGAATAAATAAAAGATTTATCTAATCAACACTTTCTGCATGTTCTGTGTAGCTTTTAAGCTTTAATTTGAGCTTTTAAATCTGCTTCCATTAACTTCAGATAACTCAATTCGATATTACATAAAGACATTGTCAGTTTATATTGATTGATTGATTGATTGATTGATTGATTGATTGATTGATTGATTGATTGATTGATTGATTGAGTGTCAGCAGTCAACGAGATACTGAACTACCATGGCTGGCACCAACATGATACTGGACTAACAAAACTTGTGTTACCTGAATATGTGATCGATGTTGATAATAGACATATTTGGCAGGGGGTCATCATGATACTGGACTAACATGATTTGTGTTTCCTATAGGGTCTGTAGTGTGATCTGGGTCTCCACTGGGATCTGGGTCTACACTGGGATCTGGGATCTAGATCTACTCTAAGATCCGGATCTTCACTGGAATCTGGGTCTAAAGTGTGATCTGGGATTTCACTGTGCTTTGGGTCTACACTGGGATCTAGGTCTACACTGGGATCTAGGTCTACACTGGGATCTAGGTCTACACTGGATTCTAGGTCTACACTGCGATCTAGGTCTACACTGGGATCTAGGTCTACACTGGGATCTAGGTTTATACTGGGATCTAGGTCTATACTGGGATCTAGGTCTACACTGGGATCTAGGTCTACACTGGGATCTAGGTCTACACTGGGATCTAGGTCTACACTGGGATCTAGGTCTACACTGGGATCTAGGTCTACACTGGGATCTGTGTCTACACTGGGATCTAGGTCTACACTGGGATCTAGGTCTACACTGGGATCTAGGTCTACACTGGGATCTAGGTCTACACTGGGATCTAGGTCTACACTGGGATCTAGGTCTACACTGGGATCTAGGTCTACACTGGGATCTAGGTCTATACTGGGATCTAGGTCTACACTGGGATAGGGCTCTGAACTGGGATCTGGGTCTTCACTGGGATCTAGATATACTCTGAGATCTGGATCTACACTGGAATCTGGGTCTAAAGTCGGATCTGGAATTTCAATGTGATTTCGGTCTTTCCTGGATCTGAGTCGACAATTTAATCTGGATCTACACTGGGTCTGGGTCTACACCGGTCATAAGGTTGCGCTTAAATTGTTTTTTTCCGATACTTTAATATTTTGTCTGTTTATTTCATTCGCTATGGGGATTGTCAGACGATATCAGATAACCAAGAATTAAAGCGACTAACATGACATTTAAATTTCTGCGAACATGGACCGCCGATCATTGTCTGTTAAGTGCTGACTATTCGTAAGGTTATGATGTCTAAACTGATAGATATAAGGTAAAATTGTGGCAAACACTAAGTTAGTTAGTGTTTAATAAAAGTTTTAACAATTAAGAAAACCAGTCACTTAGCTAGGCTTTATTATCTTACGGTTTCTTATTTGTTAAAACTTTACTTGAAAAATACTATGACTTAATTTTAGGGACCAGTTAATGTCTTCAGACAGCAATGGCTCCAGGCTTTATACTAGAATCATAGTTCTGGTACAGGTATATGGAATACCTGCTTTATAGTTTGTTTAATCTTAAAGAAATTGACAAAAATCCAAAAAGTTATACCATTTATTTATATAATATATTTTACCTTTAGGTAAATGCATTATTATAATAAAGAGAATAATTTATTTAAAATCATATTGTTGTAGACATGTTAAATCAATAAATAAAAATAATACATGTACTTTAATACTTCAATATTTTCAATCAATATATATATATAAATGTACAAGGAATATTTAAATTAATATACACTCAAGCATAAAAGAAACGCCTCATTTATATTATTTTAGCATTTTTATAAATTGCTTAACATGACTGGATACTTGCTGTGTTAGGACATTCATACCTTGTAAGAACCAAAGATAAAAACAGTTTTCTTGTGTTCATTATACCATGAAATGTTTGTCTTCTGATTCATAAATAGATTTATAAATTCACTGCTTACTTGGAGGTAATGATTTCTATTTATTCTTAAATGAGACGTTTCTTTTGTTCTCGAGTTTATTTACGTGTGTAATCAATCTATAATCAGTATTACATATATAAGATTTTAATCAATGTATTATATATTTTTTACTTTTGCTATGAACATAAATGTTCACTCAAATACATACAGTAAAACCCTATAAAATGACTGTGTACATGTGATTTGTTTTTACTAAAAGTTCATGGTTAAATGTAATGGTAAATCAAGTTTGATTGCATATTTAAGAACACTGCTTTTGTGGGGTTTTTTCAGAGTCAGTGATGCAGAATCATTGCCACAGCAGTAACATGGTTGTGCAACCAAGTTTGGAAACGCCACATAAAAGTTGTTGCTGTCGAAAATATTTTGATTATATTATAAATACTTGTAAATCATTGTTAAAATTTAACTAAATTTATAGTATTTATAACTTGTTAAGCCATAATTGTGATTATGAAAACAAAACTGATTAATCATCTATAAACTGTAACAGACAGACAGACTGCTTTGTGCAACTCTTTATCAGTGGAGCAATTTAGCAGGAAATATTGAAATAATGAATGTGAACAGTTTTGTTGCATTTGCTATTTAATTGTATAAAACGAACTTGTATGTCACGTGACTGTCTAATTATCAAGAACGTATTGTACATTATTTCTGTATACATGTACAATTTTACTCTGTTATACTCTAAGGAATAAAACACTAAAATGTAAAACATTTTTTTTTATAAACAATCAATAATTATATACATGTATGTACATAAGAAATATATAAAACTATTTAGATTTATTATTTCACTATATATACATGTATTTATAAATAACTTTCTTATTTATCTTGTTCTGACTGTAGAGTTTTAGAAAAGGCACAAATGAACTTAGATTTTTTCCAATTCAATTAAACTTTACTATTCAACTTCCAATATTTTAACAAATCTTTTGTTGTTTCCTAAACATGTACATACATGTATATACATGAGAAATGTGTAAAGTTCCTCTTTGGCAAATAGTTCATTACACAGCGCGTCGTTGTATGTTGTGTTTGTATGTTGTAAATTAAATTAAGTGTTTATCAAATATGGTTTGCTATTTTTATTACACAGTCTTGTTTTTCAGAGTCAGTGATGCCCAGCCATCATCGTCGATACTTAAATCTTGTAATAGTGATAATGTCGGCGTTGTCTTGATCACGTTCACAATCGTCCTCCATTCCTCCTCGGATGGTCCCTTACACCAGGATAACTCCACCGTGACCGGATGTTGCAGCTGGCCGACACTGAGCAACAGTTCTCTCCACTCCTGGGATGTCATTCTAATGAACGAGAGTTTAACGGTGATACTCCGTGGTAGCTGGCCGATACTGAAGAAAAGTGTCTGCCACGCAGCAGACGACATTGTTACTTCGTATAGCACCACACGTTCTAGATGAGTCATTTCAGGTGATACACGCGGTATGACGTCACCCATATCGATCCTCACAAGCTGGAGATGCTGTAGCTGAGTTAATGTAGGAATGGTTTGTATCATCTCCTGGCAGGATGTCATGTCCCATAACGTTAATGATGATAGGACCGGTGCTGCACGTAGATCTTGCCACAATGTGGCGCTGGCTCTGGCTGTCATCTTCTCTCCCATGGCCAGAACTCGAGCTTCTCCAGGCATGCTGGATTCACGTGTAGCTCTCTACATGGTACTTCATAAAGATGCAGCATCTTCAGCTCGTTGAGACGATGTAGGTCCAAGGTGACGTCACAATCAGGGTCCTGATTCTCGTGGTCTGAGCAGTGTATCCACTCCAGCTTGAGCTGTGTCAGTGTTGTGGTCTGGCTGATATAAGCATAGAGACATTTAAGGTTACTGTGAGTCATGTGAACGTTACGAAGATACAATGATTGTAAGCATGTCAGTCCTGTGAGCGCCGTTATACTGATAGCGGACAGAGAGATACTACTTCCATATAGTGCTGATATTGTCAGACATTTCAATGTACGGGCTGATTCAGTGAGGATGTCAGCCAGCCATACTGGTTCCTTATCACACTTTTCTACTCTCAATGTCTCCAGGGAGGTGAACACGCCAGGATCCAGCGACTGCATGAACGCTGTTATCTGATCTGGATCTGATAGTTGTAGCGATTTCACGTTACCTTTATTAAAGTTGATCATGATTTTCAAACTTGTTAAATCTTCTTTTGTTAGGATGTAATCGTGAAGATGGATGGAACAACTATCATTTTCATTTCTCACACTTTCTTGCAAACACTGGACCTGCATGGACTGGTAAGATAGCATTGTTCTCTCTGCGTCATAATTAACCGAGTCATAACTATACATGTATGTTCTATATTGACGTGTTACCTCGTCAAGGTCAACGATCGTCTGCAGCTCACCGGAAATACATGTATATACTTCCGGATTAATACCACATACAAAAACAAACAGATTTTCCATTTCTAATATGCTTGAAAGCGATGAACAATCTTCAAAAATTGTTGATTTAACAGTTCCGTTGTTCCATTCAGACACAATGTACAAGGCAGCCATAAATTCTTGAATGGATTTATGTTGAAAGAAAACTTGATAGCGCTTTACTGAGACTTTACTTCTGTCCTTGCTTTGACTCAACAGTCCAATTTTCAGACAAAACTCGAGTTCTTGCTCTGTTAGAAATTTCAACACAGTTGTGCTTTCAATTACCAGACTGGATTCTTTTATTTTCTGAAATAATGCATAGAACGCTAACTTCCCGACCTTTAAGAGTAAGTTCATATACTGTTTACACAACACGTTATGTCTCATACATTCTGGGACTGTAACATTTTGTTCCGCGTTTCCAGTAGAAAGGGTCGGCGCATTTTTCTTGTTCAAACCCCGCTGAAGAGTTAATTCAATAGTGTTACTGTACGTTTCACATTTCGACTTGCCGATGCTAAGACCATCAAACCAGATACAAATAAGCTGTAGTAAGATGTACGGAATTAAACGGATATCTCCGAGTTTTACCGAAGACACTTTTTTGTCAAAGTCTGTCAAATCACGCCCGTTTTCGCCGCTGTTTTCGCTCAGAAGTTTAACTGCATTTGATTTCAGCTCTTCAGAAGTTGCTTCATCGAGCTGTGAGATCTCCACATGGTGGTCGATGTGGTTAGGTGTGAGCCCTATCGTACTGATCTTCCATGGTCGGGTGGTGGTGAGGACCGTGCAGTTGTCGCCATAGTTGTTATGCGGTATTCCCGGTTTTCCCGCACACTTGCCGCTGGGATGCGTCCACTCATCGAGACCATCGCATAAAACTAAACAAGGTCTCGTTCGCAACATACTTTTTATAAACTTCTTCGAAAAGCGTTCGGGATCTGGCAAACTTTCGGCTACAAACTTAATGATCAGATCGTCTAGAAGGCATATTCCTTCGTCCTGGAAGTCTCGCAAGTGTAATACAAATAATAAATCAAACCGTTGTAGTGTGTCTATGTCAACGAATTTGTTGACCGTTTGCTTGTTCTTCATGTTTGGTTGACACCAAGTCATAGCTATATTTTGAGTAAAGGACGTCTTCCCGTAGCCGGCATTTGCCTCGACGTATATATTTTTATACGGAACGTTGTCGCCGTTGAATAACAGTTTCCGGTAAGAAGAGACGGTAGTCTTTTCGGGAGATTTGTGTCCTTGTCCAAAGGCATTCGGTTTGACATATGCTGACATCGGTGGCTGCACGTATAACTCCGTTAAAGGTACAGCATGGTCTTCTACCAGAGGTGAGGCAGGGATCGTAGACTCATTCTTTTTATAGAAATTCATAAGTTCTTTTTTAAATTCTGAAAGCAAAAAATGTTAACAATGCTCTATAAACATTCAATTTGACACTGAATGTGTAAGAAAGCAATAATAAACATTCAATAGTTGTGACAATATTCCTTAGTACCTTAACACAAATAATGTCCGCAAAATTAGCTAATTGCTAGATAAAACGAGCAATATAGATCCCCGATCGTATTACACTTCCGTGTTAGTTCGATCACGGTCTACGCTGCTCTCCTATGTATCTAACAGTGGCATCAATATTACAGGTACAGACGCAAGATCTAAATTCATTTTTTTCTCTGTGAGAAGATGATTTTAGGCACTCGATACACACACGAGGAATGCTCGAAATAGTGAAGTATACATTATCTATCAGAACATGCCAATGTGCACAGTAATACTAATCAACCTGTCAGATACTTAAGAAATTAGTGCTTTTAAATAATTTGAAGTTTATGTTGCAGGATAATCTTGTTTTTCTCATGTGGGGCGCGTGACTGGAAAATGACTCTTCGGAGAGATCATTCCACGAAATTATGTGATGAATATTTAGTATGCATTTCGTGGTAAAAATAACATTCTTTATTCGACACGCGTAAAAAAAATCCCCTTGAATACGTGCTTTCCAAACATCACGGTAGGTACACAGATAATGGAGATCGCGGATATTGAAAGAGTATAATTACAGATCAACATGATGAGCAAACAGCATGGTGAGGTTAGTTTTTTGATGAATTTCGTGTTATTGTCATCTACTACGTAAACTTTTGCGATTGATAACAAATAATGGATATCATATCCTTCTCTTAACCCATACATTTGGTTTTGGCTGTCGGATAAAGTAAATAGAAACAACAGGAAAATTATTTCACACCAACCCTGCTTTCTACAGAAAACTGCATATAACGCTCATTTAAAAATATATCAAAACTTGTTTAATACATCAAACTTCTGTAATCAAAGCCCAAACATCGGCATTTAAAACGCCAACCCACTTAAGCCGTAAGCATGAGTATTTTCTTCATAAAACGTATTTCATGTGGGCATCTTAAACAATTTCCAAAACGGGGATTCGCCTAGAAAAAGTCAAAGGATTACAAAAATTGATGAGTGTATAATGATATAATTTCCCTTATTTCAACCTAAATGCATTTTATCTTAGTCTATTCTTTTTTGCATTGTCCGTCTCGTTTCTGCAAACTGTTATCTTTATGAAACGATACCACCAGCCCTACTGACAAGATACAATGTAAATGAACCATTTATCTGTATGGTGGTAATAAATACACTTAATTTAGTTATTACTATAACTATTTCGGTCTAAGATACGAATTAACTTCATGGGAGCCAACCATTAAACATGTACATGTACATAACAATGCTTTTGAGAATGGCGTCCTTTGTCAATTGGGTAGTTCCTGCTTAAATCCTGTATCAATAAAGTAGCAAAATGTCTTCTTGTGGTTAATATTAATTGTGCCACTATACAAAACTTTTAAATGATTGAAAAACGAGCGAATTTCACAGAAAGTTTAAACTTAAATAAGTACACGTTAGATCTAAGTGAGTGAAAATTATTGCGTTAGTAAAGCTTCAACAACTTTGGGTTTAAATATAATTACTCCTAAATTAATTATGTATATATTTGTTGACAAGTCTTCTACTTTTTATATTATAAATATTCATATTTTAATACTTTTGTGTTCGTTGTGATACGTAACGCGGCATCTTCAAATTATCTTTTAGACAAAATCTGCGATTTACAAATGTATATAAAACATACAAAAGAAAGTTTACTGTATAAAGTGAGAAGTCAGATACTAGTCAAAAGTTCTAATTGCGCACTTGATAAATGTTGATTTTTTTTTCAACTAGGCCTAAAATAAAATATTGTTTGTTTCCCCATCCACGACCGACCCGGAAAAATCGGCGCGACCCGAAAAATGTTATCGCCGAAACCTAAATGGTATTCTTTTATTTGGTACGTAAAACCAAGAGAAGAAAAATGCATTTTTTTCGAATCATTTTGAGTACAAAACTGATCGCAAATAAGTACTAGAACAGTCGGTGGTAATCAGACGCTTGGCGATAAACCATACCTCGCGGTCAAATGTCGCATGTCTTCGGTCTTTCTGTCCGGCGGATTTCAATCTAAAGGAAGCAATATTTTTCATCATAAACTTCGGTTATTTCCCTTCAGTCACAATAAAATGATTTGTGATTGGTTGTCTGATTCCTACTGTCCAATCGCGAATTCGATAACATCATCTCACGGCGTTGTATGTCTAGCGTTGGCAGAGGATATTCTGTGATCAAACTGGGGACATTTCACGAATGACAGAGCAAATGCCGGCGTCTAGGCCATAAAGTTTCGATGTTATCGAAATTTCAAATGGCTTTGTTGCCTGTGTTGATTTTCATCTCACGGCAACAATAAAGTTCTAACAAAGTTTCATGGGATAAAAGTGCGTTTGAAAGATAGGCGATCGGCAGTCGATTTGTTATCAAGTTATCTTTGATAAACCGGATGTAGCGTAATAAATATTTGACTACATGTACATCTAATCCATTTTCTTGTTAGTTATAACAGGAATCTTTATCAAAATTCCTGGTTATAATATATGAAAATGAACTCGGTCTAAGCAAAACTGGTCTTTGAAGTTTTATGGGTGATCGTTTGTTAAAACTGAAATAAAATTTAATACAAGTTTTACATTTTGTGTCAAACAAATGTACCTAAAAAGACGAAACTGACAATATCTCTCCATCATTTTTCAGTCCGGCAGATTTTCTTACGGTCCGGCAGCCTGAATTTCATTGCTCATCGGACCGAATGACCGGCAATATTTTGGCCTTTCGCGAAGTCTGTAACCTAGGGAACATTATATTTGCGTCTCTGTTAAACTTAAAATGGAGACACCCGTCGTTCTTTAATCTTTAACATCCAGGAAAATTTGTAGATTATCAACAAAGTTGACAATGTTTGACATTGATGGCGAAGTTGTTAAGCCTGTGATAGGGAACTTGAAAGCAAAGGAATATCACCGGATGTCCTGTTTACAGCACTTGATTTGTAAAGGAGTCAGTGTCCGGTTTCATGTTAAGATTATTGCAACACTGAGATGATCAGTACCTGAATATATCTTTATTTAAAAAAATAATAATTACAGTACTTAAAGTTTTGATGGTCAAAATGTGAAATTTGGGTCGGGATGGGGAAACAACGAATATTTTAAGTCTGGCCCTATTTGATTGATTCTTTTAAAATATTTTAAATTGCAATGAACGAATATCAATTTCCTATTAAAGCACGCAAACAAATTTGAAACTGCGTAATGCGATTGAAAAATAATAAAATTATAAGCACACTGGTATACAAAAAACATTTCTCAAGTAAAAATATCATTCTGAAGTATTCATTTTGCATTTACAAATAAAATCAGTATTTTTAAATAACAAATGTAAAGTATAGCAACTAAAGAGCACTTTGACGCCACTTTCGCGGTGTTCAGGGGTCAAACGTTTCATTGTTATAAAATGTTTTTTTGATTTTTAGATTGTCTGATGTCGGTGAACATGTGGACAACAGAATCGATTATAAAAAACTTAGTTTCGATTGCCGCACCGGGATTATGCATCAGATAAAATATTAATTGCTCATTAGAAAGGAAATCATTGACACAATTAAGAAAAGAAGGAAATAAATAACAATAGTAGAATATGATTATGTCAAAGTGTCAGTAAAGTGTCAATATCTCAATTAAACTTATATCTGTAATCAGCAATAAATCTTTTAAGTGACTTTATCAGTTGATATGTTATAGATGCTTTAAGAAATCAAAATTTAAAAATAAGTTCTTAAATTTTACTACATAAAACATTTAAATTAAGAGCAAAACGAAAACTCCACCATTATCCATTTCATAAATGTATATGTCTAAATTATCAACTGAGAGAATTCCCATTATCCAATTTGCTTGTGTTGCCTCGGGTAAAAACGTTTGTTAAGGAAAATACTCATGCTACTGGCTCAAGTGGGGTGGCGTATTAATTGTCGAAGTTTGGGCATTGATTACAGCGGAGTCGTGTAAAAAAAATGTTTTAATATATTATAAAAGGGCATAATAAGTAGTGTTTTTGTAGAAATCTGGGATGTTGCGTAATCATTTTCCTGTTTTCCACTTTATCTGACAGCCAGTTCCAAATGTATGGGAATCAGACTGAATAAAAATATTCATCGCTTGATTGTTTTATATCGCAAACGATTATGTCTGCGACCGCAATTGTAACAGGAAATTTACGAAAATACTAATCTCACCATGCACTTTCCTCTCCACTGTCGATCTGTTATTATACTCATAATATTTCGTTATTCAAAATCTCCATTATCTGGGTACATGTAACTGTACTTACTTTGTTTACCCTTGATGAACTAACCCACAAACACTTGTCACTTTACATTACGTGGTTATTAACACTAGACATTAAATTGTGAAGCGGCATGTCATAAAAATGCCAATATTGTCGCGCACAAGGGGTCCCCTGTCAATTACTAAGAACAAGATAATATTATCACTGACCAATAGAGATCGGTTTACTTTTTTATGTACCTCCTCCTAAGTATATCGAAATCCTTAATTACTGAATCGGGTGGCAAAAGTATTTGATATAGCAGTTATATGAATAACTAATCCTTAATACGACAAGTAGAACCATAAGACATCAATTATAAACTCATCTTAGCAGAACATTTTATAAATATTCAATCAAGCGATTGAGCGTTTACGCTAAAATGACAGAATTTCAAACCTTAGCAGTGACTGTCTTAATGTTAATATAAATGTTCCCATCATTATTTGAAGCCGGCATCTTCATCTTTATTAGAAGCCAGCATCAGAATCATTGAATTTTATTATACGAATCATACTCTTACGTAAAAGAAAAATCAGATAACCTTATTGATCCTTCTTAATTTCAAGACAGAATCAATCGTACCGTATTTTTGCTTGTGAAGTATACGTGACGTTTTCAAAAATTCAAAATTATTTGTTCGTTGAACATTAACGGTACGATGAATTCGAGTAATGGATGAGTACAAGTATAACGTACAGATACTGTAACCGAATGTCGACATGTCACGATTTCCGGAGTATAGTAAATTACCAGTCTTAGCAATTTGCGAATTTCATACCAGTTAAATATAATTTTAAGTATAAAATACATAAATATGAAAATGCTATGTAGAAATTCGTAACATTAATACTCACGTTTATCCTAATCGCGTTTCATACTGCCCACTATCAACAAAAATGGTAGTACATGTTCTTACAATATTAAAAATGCAAATATCTAACAAATAGTGAAAATGAAAATGTCTGACTAGAATAACAGACCAGTAACTTATTTTCGACCGGCATCGACGATTACACACCTGAAATGTAATGGATTATGTTAGGCCTTATGTGCTTAAGCCATAGTCCGATAGTTCAGCTTTCCTGTGAAGCCTCGTTTTGGGTTGATATCTGGTCACGGGAAGTTACTCATACAGGACTGCGAAACTGTTTATTGGAAAGGCGTATAGTTTGTGTTATTCTTAAAAAAAATAATATATGTATTTTCTGCAATATTCTTCAAAAATAAATTTACCCCAAAACATTAAAAGGGTAACAGTACAAATAGTGATCTTCTTAACTTTATTTAATGATGGGCCACGTTTTATCCCATAAAAAACCTTGACACAATCCTAACAATATCTATCTGCAGCAAATTCTTACAGAAAAACAATGTTACAGTAATAAATGTATTACCCACACAGAACTGGAATTCCAACGGCATTGGCGAGTAAAGAAACAACAATGCCGTGTTTGAAAATCTTCGGTTAACTGTAAAGTTTACATGTTAGAATTTATAAATCATCTTGTGATAATTTTGTTATTTGTTAGTCATGAAGAATCACCTGGTCGATAACAATAATATTGAAAAAAATAATAATATAAATACCAAAAAATTCGGACTCGGAGGTTGCTTTGCTTCCGTCATCAACAGTTACTTTTGTTCTTGTTTGACATGATACGGCGTTAAGTAGATCTGTCTTAATTTCACTGCCTTTCAATTCTATATCCCTTATCGTCGTAAGTCTGGCCTCTTCAATTTCACTGCCTTTCAATTCAATGTCTCTTATCGTCAAAAGTTTGGCCTCTTCAATTTCACATTTAGATTTTTCAGCAACTTCTCTAATAATACTAATAGCGTTCTTTCTGAGCTCGTCTGCATCCTCAGTGCTGATATATATCTCATTCTGTTTAAGCTGAAAGATGAAAAACTGATATCTGATCATCTTACAATTAAAGTGTTAAAAACAAGGATGCCACTTTGCAAAACAGTTCACTTTGGGCATGAAACGGTATTATCAAACCAAGATATTTCATCACTCTATTTGATATAATATTTATCGCAGTATTTAATGTACGACACATACATTTACCCGACATTTGTATACTCAAATGTTACTTTCACTTGAAATACTGAATTTTTGTGACTGAAATAATGACAAATGCGAATGTCGTCAGGCATTTATTTAATGCAGACATTTAGAGTCGTTTTTGTTTTTGTTTTGGCAAACATTGACTTAACATTAACATTGACCCAATACCACATATAAATTCAAAATTAACCAGGTAAACACATTCGAATTGAGAATTGTTCAAATAGTTGTCTTTATTGTTTATTAAGTCATTAATCAGGTGAGTAAAAAGAAATAAAAGAAATACGACTAATAACTGGCATACACCAGATGATATGTACTCGTTAAATATCTATCGCGCTTCCCACATTTTGAGTAGTATAATTGGTTTGTCAAACCCAATAATTACATTTGTACTTTCATATTACCTTATTTAGTTGGTCTACCGCTTGACAAGATTCTACGTCATGAAGCAGATAGGGCTTGTCTTGAAGTACATCAATCATGCGATCTATATACACGGATACTTCGTCATTAGTTACTTGAAGCATCTTTCTGTGGAAAATTTCGTTCCGAATATCTCGTGCCTTTAATAAAGTGGTTTAATTGCCAAAAATTAATGTGTTATTCAGATAAAATATTTGATGAAACGTATCGCAATACCTAATAAATCTTTTAATAGAACATAACATAATATCCAAGAAGATAGGACTAATACGCTGATCAAAATCAATTTCAAAACATGCGTAATCATGTTTGATACAATTAAATGTAATGTATTTCTTACCATATAATTTAGAAAAAAAACGTTTCTTTATTTTTGATGTAGTAGGATTGGCATTTTATAACAGGGATAAAAGAGCGTGTAGTTTATTTTAAATTACAAGATTTCCCCAAAATCCTTCATTTTTATTTGAAAATAATCATCGGTTTAAAACATCCGAAAAAGATTCGTTACTGTCATGAAAAAGAACCCCCCTTGTATCCAATTACAATAATTAATTGTGTAAATTAACTAACATGTGTAAATCCAGAGTCTCACTAAAATTAAATACCTACGTTTGTACCTCGTGTATCCTACGTCCGTATATCGTGTATCTTACGTCCGTTTTAGTGTATCCTACGTCCGTATATAGTGTATCCTACGTCGGTGTATCGTGTATCTTACGTCCATATATCGTGTATCATACGTCCGTATATCGTGTATCTTACGTCCGTTTTTCGTGTATCCTACGTCCGTATTTAGTGTATCCTACGTCCGTATATCGTGTATCCGATGTCTGTATATCGTGTATCCTACGTCGGTGTATCGTGCATCCTACAATAATGTATATCGTTTATCATACGTTTGTACATCTTGTATCCTACGCCCGCCTATCGTGTATCCTACGATTCCTGTGTAACCTTTAGCGTTAACACCACTGTATTATTGGTTGAATATTTTATACTATGTTTAATTACGGAAAAGTAATATGACGAGAGCATACACATTACAATTTACCTGTTTGAAGTTGTCCAAGTTATCTATTTTATTAACAACAAAGAGGTTGTTAATAGCGATAGAAAGCAAGCCTGTCACATCCGTTTCTGATGCTGAATGTGACGAAAGATAGCCAGTTGTTCCTAGAAAACATTTAGCTAGCTCCCAGTAATCAGAGTACCATCTAGCAGGGTCCGTATTCTGCCAGCTCGGATTTGCCTCCGCATGTGCGAAAACAATCTTATCGTACAATCTACTGCAGAATTGGTTAGGGCATTTTCTACGATTGTTCCACGTTGAACAGAAGCATTTTGATCTAACCTTTTGAATGCACTGGCGTGTTTGGTGATTTGGAAGCAGATTTTCGGACGAACATGATGCACAACTCTTGGCAGGATTCGTGGAATCAAATTTCAGGCAACGAATTAAGTCGTCATGCTGTTGATGTATTTGTGTCTCAATAAAGCTTGCCAATCCGTTTTTCAGAAACTTAAACCCGTAAGCAACTCTCACCCAGTTTCTTTCTTTTTTCTCTTTAATATCTAATGCTTCAGCCATTTCCTGAAGTTAAAAAAAATTAATTTTTTAAAGGCATAGTATTTTAATTGTTTCTTATTATGTGTTGACGGATTTATGTAATAAAGCCAATAATATTTTATGGATGGTCTTTTGAACGCCTAGGTCATTTCCGTTTCGATCTTGTCGAAACAATATTAAAAAGGCTGTGATGCTGGTGTCACATTTCAACTGAAGTAAAATGTAAGTACTAGGCTGTGAAGATTCGGACATGCAAATACAGAGACTAGTTTTTTACCAAGTAGCCAGTGATAAAAAGTAAGTAAATTTACTACAAGGAAGCCTAGTAAGATCTCTTAGTATCAATAATTCGACTCCAAGCGCACACACCTATTACGTACTGACTTCTCAATCAGGTAGGATCAAAACTTTGGTGGAAACCACACCCTTTGTTTTTCAAAATTTCCACAATAAAAAGTTGGCGACACGGATTCCTGTAGCTGGCATATAGTTAAAGACAGCAACCGGTTATTCTTTATAACTATGGCATTCATGGAAACCGGTAATTGCAAGTGTAAATTAGAGACATGTTACGATTAGAAAACTATTAAACAGATAATGGACTTTGTACATCCTGTTGTAAGTCTCACTCATACAGGACGTCTTTAGCAAGCTGTCAGTTAGGTAGACACAGACATCTCGATCGTGCTCTACTAGTATGCATGTTGTGACTGTTCTCTTGGATAAAAATATTCAGTCGATTTTTTCGAGCCAGGGGCGGATCCAGAGAGGTTTTTATAGCGAGGATGCTCAAACTCATATTTTGGTTAGCAATATTTAATATTCATAGGACTTGTTATATAAAGTTTGTAATTATCATGGAACTACCGTGAGATAGCCCAAGACTAACCTCCATCATGAAACTACCGTTAGATAACCCCAGACTAACCGCCATCATGAAACTACCGTTAGATAACCCCAGACTAACAGCCATCATGAAACTACCGTTAGATAGCATAAGACTAAGCCATTATGAAACTATCGTTAGATAGCCCCAGACTAACCGCCATCTTGAATCTACCGTTAAATAAGCCCAGACTAACCGCCATCATCAAACTACCGTTAAATAAGCCCAGACTAACCGCCGTCATGAAACTACCGTTAAATTAACCCAGACTAACCGCCGTCATGAAACTACCGTTAGATAGCCCCAGACTAACCGCCATCATGAAACTAAAGTTACATAACCCCAGACTAACCGCCATCCTAACACTACCGTTAAATAAGCCCAGACTAACGCCGTCATGAAACTACCGTTAATTTACACAGCTTAACCGCAGTTATGAACAGTCATGAAACTACCGTTATATAGCCCCAGACTAACCGCCATCATGAAACTAACGCTAAATAAACCAAGACTAAGCGCTATCATGAAAATACCGTTAGATAACCCCAGACTAACCGCCATCTTGAATCTACCGTTAAATAAGCCCAGACTAACCGCCATCATCAAACTACCGTTAAATAAGCCCAGACTAACCGCCGTCATGAAACTACCGTTAAATTAACCCAGACTAACCGCCGTCATGAAACTACCGTTAGATAGCCCCAGACTAACCGCCATCATGAAACTAAAATTACATAACCCCAGACTTACCGCCATCCTAACACTACCGTTAAATAAGCCCAGACTAACGCCGTCATGAAACTACCGTTAATTTACACAGCTTAACCGCAGTCATGAACAGTCATGAAACTACCGTTATATAGCCCCAGACTAACCGCCATCATGAAACTAACGCTAGATAAACCAAGACTAAGCGCTATCATGAAAATACCGTTAGATAGCCCCAGACTAACCGCCATCATGAAACTACCGTTATACAACCCCAGAATATCCGCCATTATGAAACTACCGTTAGATAGCCGTAGACTAATCGCCATCATGAAACAACCGTTAGATAACCCCAGACTTACCGCCATCATGAAACTACCGTTAGATAACCCCAGACTAACCGCCATCATGAAACAACCGTTAGATAACCCCAGACTTACCGCCATCATGAAACTACCGTTAGATAACCCCAGACTAACCGCCATCATGAAACTACCGTTAGATAACCCCAGACTTACCGCCATCATGAAACTACCGTAAGATAACCCCAGACTAACCGCCATCATGAAACTACCGTTAGATAACCCAAGACTAACCGCCATCATGAAACTACCGTTAGATAACCCAAGACTAACCGCCATCATGAAACTACCGTTAGATAGCATACGACTAAGCCATAATGAAACTATCGTTAGATAGCCCCAGACTAACCGCCATCTTGAATCTACCGTTAAATAAGCCCAGACTAACCGCCATCATCAAACTACCGTTAAATAAGCCCAGACTAACCGCCGTCATGAAACTACCGTTAAATTAACCCAGACTAACCGCCGTCATGAAACTACCGTTAGATAGCCCCAGACTAACCGCCATCATGAAACTAAAGTTACATAACCCCAGACTAACCGCCATCCTAACACTACCGTTAAATAAGCCCAGACTAACGCCGTCATGAAACTACCGTTAATTTACACAGCTTAACCGCAGTCATGAAACTACCGTTATATAGCCCCAGACTAACCGCCATCATAAAACTAACGCTAGATAAACCAAGACTAAGCGCTATCATGAAAATACCGTTAGATAGCCCCAGACTAACCGCCATCATGAAACTACCGGTATACAACCCCAGAATATCCGCCATTATGAAACTTCCGTTAGATAGCCCCAGACTAATCGCCATCATGAAACAACCGTTAGATAACCCCAGACTTACCGCCATCATGAAACTACCGTAAGAGAAAATGCAAGACTAACTGCCATCATGAAACTACCGTTAGATAGCCCCAGACTAACCGACATCATTAAACGGCCGTTAGATAGCCCCATACTAACCGCCCTCATAAAACTACCGCTAGATGACCCCAGACTAACCACCATCATAAAACTACCGTTAGATAGCCCGGAACTAACCGCCATCATGAAATTACAGTTAGATAGCCCCAGACTAACCGCCGTCATGAAACAACCATTAGGTAACCCAGACTAACCGCCAGCATAAAACTACCGTCAGATAACCGCAGACTAACCGTCATCATGAAACTACCGTTAGATAGCCCCAGACTAACCGCAATCATGAAACTATTGTTAGATAGCCCCAGACAAACCGCCATCATGAAACTACCGTTAGATATCCCAAGACTAACCGCAATTATGAAACTACCGTTAGATAACCCCAGACAAACCGTCATCATGAAACTACCGTTAGATATCCATAGACTAACCGCCATCTTGAAACTACTGATAGATAGCACCAGACTAACCGCCATCATGAAACTACCGTTTGATAGCCCAAGATTACCTGCCATTATGAAACTACCGTTAGATAACCCCAGACTAACCGCCATCAGGAAACTACCTTTAGACAGCCACAGACTAACCGCCATCATCAAACTCCCGTTAGATAGCCCCAAACTAACCGCCATCATGAAACTACCGTTAGATAGCCCCAGACTAACTGCCATCATGAAACTACCGTTAGATAGCCCCAGACTAACTGCCATCATGAAACTACCGTTAGATAGCTACAGACTAACCGTCATTATGAAACTACCGTTAATTAACCACACATTAACCACCATCATGAAACTACTGATAGAGAGCCCCTGACTAACCGCCATCAAGAAACTACCGTAAGATAGCCCCAGACTAACCGCCATCACGAAACTACCGTTAGATAACCCCAGACTAATCGCCATCATGAGACTACCGTTAGATAACCCCAGACAAACCGTCATCATGAAACTACCGTGAGATATCCCCAGACTAACCGCCATCATGAAACTACTGTTAGAGAGCCCCTGACTAACCGCCATCAAGAAACTACCGTTAGATAGCCCCAGACTAACCGCCAATATGAAACTATCGTAAGATTACCCCAGACTAACCGCCATCACGAAACTACCGTTAGATAGCCCAAGACTTACCGCCATCATAAAACTACCGTTAGATAGCCCCAGACCAACCGCCATCATGAAACTACCGTTTGATAGCCCAAGATTACCTGCCATTATGAAACTACCGTTAGATAACCCCAGACTAACCGCCATCAGGAAACTACCTTTAGACAGCCACAGACTAACCGCCGTCATCAAACTCCCGTTAAAAAGCCCCAAACTAACCGCCATCATGAAACTACCGTTAGATAGCCCCAGACTAACTGCCATCATGAAACTACCGTTAGATAGCCCCAGACTAACTGCCATCATGAAACTACCGTTAGATAGCTACAGGCTAACCGTCATTATGAAACTACCGTTAATTAACCACACATTAACCACCATCATGAAACTACCTTTAGATATCCAAAGACTAACCGCCATCATGAAACTACCGTTAAATAACCCCAGACTAACCGACATCTTTAAGCTATCGTTAGATATTCTAAGACTAACCGCCATCATGAAACTACTGTTAGATAGCCCAAGACTAACCGCCATCATAAAAATACCGTCAGCTTACCCCAGACTAACCGCTATCACGAAAACACCGTTAGATAACCCTGGACTAACTGCCATCATGAAACTACCATCAAATAGCCCAAAGACTTACCTTCATCATGAAAATACCGTTAGATAACCCCAGACTAACCGCCATCACGAAACTAACGCCAGATAACCCCAGACTAACCGCCATCATGAAACTACTGTTATATATCCAAAAACTAATTGCCATCAAGAAACTGCCGTTTTATAGCCTAAGACTAACCGCCATCATGAACCTACCGTTAGATAGCCCCAGACTAACCGCCCTCATGAAACTTCCGTCAGATAATCCCAGACTAACCGCCCTCATGAAACTTCCGTCAGATAACCCCAGACTAACCGCCATCATGAAACTACCGCTAGATAGTCCCAGACTTACCGCCATCATGAACCTGCCGTCAGATAGCCCAAGACTAACCGCACTCATGAAACTTCCGTCAGATAGCCCCAGACTTACCGCCATCATGAAACTTCCGTAAGATAACCCCAGGCTAAGCGTCATCATAAAACTACCGATAGATAGCCTTAGACTAACCTCCATCATGAAACTACCGTTAGATAACCCCAGACTAACCGCCATCATGAAACTACCGTAAGAGAAAACCCAAGACAAACCACCATCATCAAACTACCGTTAGATAACCCCAGAATAACCGCTATCATGAAACTACCGTTAGATAGCCTCAGACTAACCGCCATCATAAAACTACCGCTAGATAGCCCCAGACTTACCGCCATCATGGAACTTCCGTTAGATAGACCCAGAATAACTGCCCCCATGAAACTACCGTTAGATAACCGCAGACTAATCTCCATCATGAAACTAGCGTTAGATAGCCCCGGACTAACCGCAATCATCAAACTACCGTTCGATAGCCCCAGACTAGCCGCCATCATGAAACTACCGTTAGATAGCCCCAGACTAACCGCAAACATGAAACTACCTTAAGAGAGCCTCAGACTAACCGTCATCATAAAACTATATTTAGATAGCCCCAGACTAACCGCCATCATGACACTACCGTTAGATAACCCCTGACTAACCGCCAATATGAAACTATTGTGAGATAACGCCAGACTAACCGCCATCACAAAACTACCGTTAGATAGCCCAAGGTTTACCGCTATCAAGGAACCACCGTTAGATAGCCCCAGACTAACCGCCATCATGAAACTACCGATAGATAGCACCAGACTAACCGCCATCAGGAAACTACCGTTAGATAGCCCCAGACTAACCGCCTTCATTAAACTACCGTTAGATAGCCCCAAACCGCCATCATGAAACTACCGTTAGATATCAACAGACTAACCGCAAAAATGAAACTACCGTTAGATAACCCCAAATTAACCACAATTATGAAACTACAGTTAGATATTCAGAGACTAACCGCCATCATGAAACTACCGTTAGATAGCACCAGACTAACCGCCATCACAAAACTACAGTTAGATAACCCCAGACTAACCGCCATCATGAAACTACCGTTAGATATCCAAAGACTAACCGCCATCATGAAACTACCGTTAGATAGCCCAAGACTAACCGCCAGCATTAAACTATCGTTAGATAGCCCCAGATTAACTGCCATTATGAAACTACCGCTAGATAACCCCAGACTAACCGCCATCAGGAAACTACCGTTAGACAGCCACAGACTAACCGCCATCATCAAACTACCGTTATATAGCCCCAGACTAACCGCCATCATGAAACTACCGTTAGATAGCCCCAGACTAACTGCCATCATGAAACTACCGTTAGATAACCACACATTAACCACTATCATGAAACTACCTTTAGATATGCAAAGACTAACCGCCATCATGAAACTTCCGTTAGATAACCCCAGACTAATCTCCATCATGAAACTACCGTTAGATAACCCCAGACTAATCTCCATTATGAAACTACCGTTAGATAACCCCAGACTAATCTCCATCATGAAACTACCGTTAGATAACCCCAGACTAATCTCCATCATGAAACTACCGTTAGATAACCCCAGACTAATCTCCATCATGAAACTACCGTTAGATAACCCCAGACTAATCTCCATCATGAAACTACCGTTAGATAACCCCAGACTAATCTCAATCATGAAACTTCCGTTAGATAGCCCCAGACTAATCTCCATCATGAAACTACCGTTAGATAACCCCAGACTTACCGCCATCATGAAACTACCGTTAGTTAACCCCAGACTAACCGCCATCTTTAAACTATCGTTAGATATTCTAAGGCTAACCGCCATCATGAAACTACTGTTAAATAGCCCAAGACTAACCGCCATCATAAAAATACCGTCAGCTCACCCCAGACTAACCGCTATCACGAAACTACCGTTAGATAACCCTGGACTAACTGCCATCATGAAATTACCGTCAAATAGCCCAAAGACTTACCTCCATCATGAAAATACCGTAAGATAACCACAGACTAACCGCCATCACAAACTAACGTCAGATAACCCCAGACTAACCGCCATCATGAAACTACTGTTTAATATCCCAAAACTAACCGCCATCAAGAAACTGCCGTTTGATAGCCTAAGAACAACCGCCATCATGAACCTACCGTTAGATAGCCCCAGACTAACCGCCCTCATGAAACTTCCGTCAGATAACCCCAGACAAACCGCCCTCATGAAACTTCCGTCAGATAACCCCAGACTAACCGCCATCATGAAACTACCGCTAGATAGCCCCAGACTTACCGCCATCATGAAACTTCCGTAAGATAACCCCAGGCTAAGCGTCATCATGAAACTACTGATAGATAGCCTTAGACAAACCTCCATCATGAAACTACCGCTAGATAACCCCGGACTAACCGCCATCATGAATCTACCGTAAGAGAAAACCCAAGACAAACCACCATCATCAAACTACCGTTAGATAACCCCAGAATAACCGCCATCATGAAACTACCGTTATATAGCACCAGACTAACCGCCATCATAAAACTACCGCTAGATAGCCCCAGACTTACCGCCATCATGGAACTACCGTTAGATAGACCCAGAATAACTGCCCCCATGAAACTACCGTTAGATAACCGCAGACTAATCTCCATCATGAAACTAGCGTTAGATAGCCACGGACTAACCGCAATCATCAAACTACCGTTCGATAGCCCCAGACTAGCCGCCATCATGAAACTACCGTTAGATAGCCCTAGACTAACCGCAAACATAAAACTACCTTAAGAGAGCCTCAGACTAACCGTCATCATGAAACTACCGTTAGATCACCCCAGACTAACCGCCAATATGAAGCTATTGTGAGATAATGCCAGACTAACCGCCATCACAAAACTACCGTTAGATAGCCCAAGGTTTACCGCTATCATGGAACTACCGTTAGATAGCCCCAGACTAGGTCCGGCACGTACCGCATACCGTTCCGTACTCCGTACTTCAGGATCTGCGGTACGGGACACTCCATTCACTTTTCTGTCAAAAAGTGCGCATCAAATCTTGCGGCGAAAACTGTGAATTTATAACCTAATTTAAACAGATAATAACCACTGACTGCACTGTAGGACTACATGTTCTATGTGTTAACACATAAAATTATTTAGATATGACTGTGTACAACGAGAAAAAGACCTAAAACTAGCTACGCACCATACCCGATCTATACCGCATAACCGGCATTTTATTTTCCAGTGTTGGGGTAGAGAACAAAGTGACTTGGAAGTAAACAGAAGAACATTTCAATATGTTTGGTTCTTTTATGAGGTTTAACCGGAGATTTGGAATATTGAGGACGGACAAATCGTATTTGATTCTGCCCGTTAAACTGAGAGTGTTTTATGATGTGTGTATCTGGCTGATAAACAAACTGAAACAGTGAAAGGCACGGAATTCATCACGGCGACTGTTACAGTGTTGGGCGTTGTTAGGCGTAAGATCGTAAGCTTTTTTTACTGAATTTTTTAAACATTTATTTCTTCATCATTGACATGCTTAATAAACGTAATGTGTTTACTTTAATCTAAGCCAGACCATTCATTGATATTTTGTATGCAGTGGCTAGAATTCTGGTCCGGACAAAAAGTCAACTGTAGACTGGCAATCTAGAGGTCTGGTTACTGGAATCCAAGGTCTTTAACACGAACATATATCCAGAAATATTAAGTCACTTTAAGACCTCGCATTTTCTATTTGATTAGAATCAGAAAAATTTTACATCTTTTTATTTTTATCATTTACCAATTTTTTTAAATTAAATTTATTGTAAAAGGCAACATTAAATGAAAGTTATAGTTTGCATTACATGGATTTCAGTAGATACATATTCTTGCATTTTAATGCAAGCACATTTAATTTTTTCTCTTTTTACTCCACCTTATACTGAGTTTGGGGTCATTTTGATGCAGGAGAATTTAGAAAGTGGTCATTTTTTTTAAATAAAGATAAATATTGTATTTATTGCATCTTAATATGAAGTTAATACTTATTTGACCATTGAAAATAACTTCAAAGGAAATTAAACCAATTTTATAGCTAGTAAAGTTATGATATGACTCGGGCCAAGCTGATTATGACCCCTTGAAAATTTTCCACAGGGGGTCAATTGGCCACTGATTTTCAAAGCTATAATTTTAATCCCTTCATTATGATAAAGTTATGGGAACTATTTTATTTTGTTTTTTTTTCTGTCAGCTCAATGGAAATAATTGATTTATTTGCAATTTCAGATGCTGAATTTGAATGAATCTGGAACTAAGTGGTGTTGTATAAGACTCTAGATGGAGATAATTATGTAAGTCTAATTACAGTAATTTCTTACAAGTATTTTATATATTTTTATTATTTATTTTTATTTTATGTTTAAAATAATTTTATGTCATCAAATACTTTTAAGAGAATGGACTGTTTGGGTCAGTTAAAAAATATTTCTGCATGTATTCATCATGGTGGATAACTGCTTTTTAGTTAAAAGCCAGTACCTGACATGCTGAATGTGGATTGTGGAAAACTCAGAAAATATTTAATGAATTTTGCTTTTTTTCTAACATGTTTCTGATAATCTCACACTTGGAATTACACTGGTCAAAACATATCAAGCAAGTTGATAGTTGATTAGTTAACATCCATGGATCAATTTCACATCTTTATTTTAAATTAAAAATAATTATTAAAAATAAAAGGATTAAATAAAGGTAATTAATTTTGGTCAGATATCTTTAAACAGTTAAAATCCTAATCAAACTGCACATATGTGAAGACTGATCTAGATCTACATTGTTCACTTGTGAGTTTACCGGTATTATCCATGCAGAAAATTGTTTAATCGAGCAAGATTAATTGGCGCATGTGTCTGTTTATATGAAGTTATTAAACTCTTGAAATATTGAACTTGATTTGTATTTTAAGCTTGTCTGTTATAGACAGATAAATAACATGAAATGCCATTGATTTCTGGTTGTTTATTAAAATTGCATTGATATGAATAAATGTACTGTTCAAGAAGTTTTCTTTCTGTTTTTATACGCCTGCCATGGCGGGTGGTTGGGAGTCGTCCACAGTGATGTCCGCTCTCAAACTTGAACAGTTGTTGTCCAATCTTTATAAATTTTGGGAAACTGTTTATGGGCATAATATCTCAGTCAAGTTCGATAATCAGCCAAATTGATTCATGCACTTCAGAGTTATGGCCGTTTATTTATAAAACGACTTGTCCGCTCTATAATTCATATAGGTGCTGTCCGATCTGCATGAAACTTGTGGAAATGTTTATGGGAATTTTATCTCGGTCAAGTTTGATACTCAGCCATATAGCTTCATGCACTTCAGAGTTATGGCCGTTTATTTATAAAATCATGGCAAACTCTTCTTGTCCGCTCTCTTATTCAAATAGGTGCTGTCCGATTTTCATGAAACTTGTGGAAATGTTTATGGGCATTATATCTCGGCCAGGTTAGATAACTAGACAAATCGTTTCATGCACTTCAAAGTTATTTTTTTGCGGGATATATAAGATTGCCGGTACCTTTACCCTCCCCCTGTATAACATTTCTACCTTGATAAAATTTCAAGTTATTTTAAACTTGTAAGTGAATGTAATAGATCGAATTCCAATGTTAAGCCAGAATGGAGACTAGTTTCGGATCTCGGCAATATGTTTGGTGCATCAAGGTCTATCAATTAATAGACTCTTGTAGAATGTGCACACAACCCCAGAGTTAAACAAGCGGCTTGATACTTGTGAATGGGTAAATGATTTTCATTATCATAGCCACAAAATGCAACTGCAGGTAAAGCAAACTAAAGCAGAAAAAAAAACGAAGGATTGCAGTGCCTGAAAACCCGCCGTTTTTACCCAGGTTTGATAATCGTCTCGCTTGCACCCCGATAATGATATAGATACACTTAACCAATGTTCTTAATACACTGATCATATAATTGTATTTTTTCCACAGGGAATCTAAGGTGAAACTTAATTATTATTATAGGATTCATCATGTTTAATTCTTTTTTATGAAATTGTTAAAATCTCCTGGTGCATTCGAAAACCAACGGCATTTAAAAAGGTTTAGGCGATACCAAGAGCCACCGTGAAATCGTCAGCGATCTGAACCAACGGAGAAAAAAACGCTATTGACTATTTGGGAGTGCACTTCGTATCATTCCTCCCCCCGCCTCTAACTAAACATGAAACAATAATTATTATCATTTTGAAGCATTTTAAGAAGTTTTTTTTAATTCTAGTAATGCAAAATCTTTCAACTGAGTCAATTTGATGAGCACGAAAACAGTTTAAAGTTCAGAAGACAACAACAAACCCACTTTTGGTTTCGGCTATCTGTTCGCGCGACTATAGCTCGGCATTTTAGCACCAGAAGTTTACTTTGCAAACGTATATTTAATCAAACTTAACTATTGCTATTTAAGTGCAAACATAATTATATATCATTTTTAAAATTTAAACTTTAAAAATAAATCATTAAAATTCATAGAAATAAAAAAATTTGTATACAGTATCAAACATTATATTCAAGCTAGGCTGTGCGTCGCTAAAAAAAATTTAAACTTTTTTCCTATCAAGCTCACACTTCGTCGCTGCACACTACTACATTGCTGTGTTTTGATCTTTTTTAATTGACAAAACTGTCGGAAAGAGGCGTCTTATGGAAGCGGTCGACACATCCCGCTACGCTCAATAAACACTATTTTGTCACGGCGTGTAAAATGTACGCAATCAGAAGCGCTTCATATTTTACGAAGTTTTAAGACGTTTGTCTTAATTAAAAGGCAGCTCCTCCGTGTAATATATATATATAATTAATAAGAAAAATATGTTTTTGAGTGCTACGTTCTTTCATTTTAATCTTTTTGTTAAAACTGTCGTTGCAGTTTTGTCTAGTTCGAGACAGGTATATGAAATTTCCGTTTTTTACTATACGGCGTCTCTGGACGTTACTGTAGCAAGTCGATAGACGACGTCACTGATAACGTCCAGACGGGCTGGACTAGCCCCAGACTAACCGCTATCATAAAACTAACGTTAGATAGCCCCAGACTAACCGCCATCAGGAAACTACCGTTTGATATCCCCCAGACTAACCGCAAGTCGATAGACGACGTCACTGATAACGTCCAGACGGGCTGGACTAGCCCCAGACTAACCGCTATCATTAAACAAACGTTAGATAGCCCTAGACTAACCGCCATCAGGAAACTACCGTTTGATATCCCCCAGACTAACCGCCTTCATTAAACTACCGTTAGATAGCCCCAAACCGCCATCATGAAACTACCGTTAGATTGCCCCAGACTAACTGCCATCATGAAACTACCGTTAGATATCAACAGACTAACCGCAAAAATGAAACTACCGTTAGATAACCCCAAATTAACCACCATTATGAAATTACAGTTAGAGATCCAGAGACTTACCGCCATCATGAAACTACCGTTAGATAGCCCCAGACTAACCTCCATCATGAAACTACCGTTAGATAACCCCAGACATACCTCCATCATGAAACTACCGTAAGATAGCCCCAGACTAACCTCCATCATGAAACTACCGTTAGATAACCCCAGACTAACCTCCATCATGAAACTACCGTTAGATAGCCCCAGACTAACCTCCATCATGAAACTACCGTTAGATAACCCCAGACTAACCTCCATCATGAAACTACCGTTAGATAGCCCCAGACTAACCTCCATCATGAAACTACCGTTAGATAGCCCCAGACTAACCGCCATCATGAAACTACCGTTAGATAACCCCAGACTAACCTCCATCATGAAACTACCGTTAGATAGCCCCAGACTAACCTCCATCATGAAACTACCGTTAGATAACCCCAGACTAACCTCCATCATGAAACTACCGTTAGATAGCCCCAGACTAACCTCCATCATGAAACTACCGTTAGATAGCCGTAGACTAATCTCCATCATGAAACTTCCGTTAGATAGCCCCAGACTTACCGCCATCATGAAACTACCGTTAGATAGCCCCAGACTAACAGCCATCATGAAACTTCCGTTAGATAGCCCCAGACTAACCTCCATCATGAAACTACCGTTAGATAGCCCCAGACTAACCTCCATCATGAAACTACCGTTAGATAGCCCCAGACTTACCGCCATCATGGAACTACCGTTAGATAACCCCAGACTTACCGCCATCATGAAACTACCGTTAGATATCCAAAGACTAACCGCCATCATGAAACTACCGTTAGATATCCAAAGACTAACCGCCATCATGAAACTACCGTTAAATAGCCCCAGACTAACCTCCATCATGAAACTATCGTTAGATAACCCCAGACTAACCTCCATCATGAAACTACCGTTAGATATCCAAAGACTAACCGCCATCATGAAACTACCGTTAGATAGCCCCAGACTAACCTCCATCATGGAACTACCGTTAGATAGCCCCAGACTAACAGCCATCATGAAACTACCGTTAGATAGCCCCAGACTAACAGCCATCATGAAACTACCGTTAGATATCCAAAGACTAACCGCCATCATGAAACTACCGTTAGATAGCCCCAGACTAACCTCCATCATGAAACTATCGTTAGATAACCCCAGACTAACCTCCATCATGGAACTACCGTTAGATAGCCCCAGACTAACAGCCATCATGAAACTACCGTTAGATATCCAAAGACTAAACGCCATCATGAAACTACCGTTAGATAGCCCCAGACTAACTGCCATCATGAAACTACCGTTAGATAGTCCCAGACTAACCTCCATCATGAAACTATCGTTAGATAACCCCAGACTAACAGCCATCATGAAACTACCGTTAGATATCCAAAGACTAACCTCCATCATGAAACTATCGTTAGATAACCCCAGACTAACAGCCATCATGAAACTACCGTTAGATATCCAAAGACTAACCGCCAGCATGAAACTACAGTTAGATAGCCCAAGACTAACCGCCAGCATTAAACTATCGTTAGATAACCCCAGACTAACAGCTATCATGAAACTACCGTTATATATCCAAAGACTAACCGCCATCATGAAACTACAGTTAGATAGCCCAAGACTAACAGCCATCATGAAACTACCGTTAGATAGCCCCAGACTAACCTCCATCATGAAACTATCGTTAGATAACCCCAGACTAACAGCCATCATGAAACTACCGTTAGATAGCCCAAGACTAACAGCCAGCATTAAACTATCGTTAGATAGCCCCAGACTAACAGCCATCATGAAACGACCGTTAGATAGCCCAAGACTAACAGCCAGCATTAAACTATCGTTAGATAGCCCCAGACTAACAGCCATCATGAAACTACAGTTAGATGGCCCAAGACTAACAGCCAGCATTAAACTATCGTTAGATAGCCCCAGACTTACAGTCATCGTGAAACTACCATTAGATATCCCCAGACTAACCGCCATCATGAAACTATCGTTAGATAGCCCCAGACTAACCGCCATCATGAAACTATCGTTAGATAGCCCCAGACTAACTGCCATCATGAAACTATCGTTAGATAACCCCAGACTAACCGCCATCATGAAACTATCGTTAGATAGCCCCAGACTAACCGCCATCATGAAACTATCGTTAGATAACCCCAGACTAACCGCCATCATATAACTACCGTAAGTTAGCCCCAGACTAACCGCCATCATGAAACTACCGTTAGATAACCCCAAACTAACCGTCATCATGAAACTACCGTTAGATTGCCCCAGACTAACCGCCATCATTAAACTACAATGAGATAACTTCAGACTAACCGCCATCATAAACTAACGTTAGATAGCCCCAGACTAACCGCTATATCTGGAAATCGTGCATTCGGCCCTTCATACTCTTTAGAATATCAGTATTTTAAGTGTTTCCTTACTTATCTATAAATATTTCGCATCGTCTTCATTTGTTTCTTAAATAATCTAACTTAAACAATTTTATTACATGACACACACAGGCTACGATCGCTATTTACATTCATGTAAGCCGAAGTATTCTAAAATAAGATTTTATTGCTCAAATCCAATACAACTTCAATTTTGATTATTAAAATTAAATTGGGTGTTCCGGATTGATTGTAAATACTTCTTAAATAGATGGCTTTGATAAAAGCTTCAAAGTTAAAATAATATCTTTGCCTAACCCTAACCCTGCATCAGTGCAAACAATATTTAAAATAGTTAATTGAATTCACATAATGTAACACATTAACCATTACATTACGTTTTAAAAATGGTATGCCGGTTAAAGATTTAACTCGTAAAAAAATTATTTTTTAAGTTATTTTTAAAAAAGTTCTTTATGGTAACGTTGAAGTTAAAGCTTAACAAGCAAAAAAGCATAATTAGTTGCCAAGATACTCTAATAACTTATATACGATTTAGTTATTTTTGAAGTATCTGCGAATATCGTACAGATTTAAACTGCGGAAAATCTATATTCACATCTAACCAAGTCACACATATTCAGTAAGCAGTACAATTGCTTATTATAAAAGCGTACATGACCGATAGCACATAATACGTGCTAATACCGCCTTATGCATGTTAGGAAGATAATACTAGACAATAGTTATAATAAGTTGATGAAAGCCCGTTGTTACAAACACTTCCAAACCAGAAGAAAATACAGTTTAGCAACATTGAATTTTCTCTGTATCTTCCACTCTCTTTCTGTTCGAACATATCGAAGAAGTCAATAAATAAACAACATTAAGGCTTCACTAACATTGCAAATGGCGAAAAGTCTAATTAGTCTAACAATATTTTGCGGTCATCTATCAAATAATATCAGAAATTTGAAGTAGTGCATTCAAACCAAAAGACCATCAAACCGAAATTAGCCCAGGAAGTAAGTCTGTTTTAATTTATTTAAAATCCTAGCATTATTTTGAGGAATTGTTACAACTTATTGTACGAGGGTGAGTCGTAAAGTTACAGGACTGTACTTATAACTTCATAGTTTTAAGACTCAGGAAAAAAAAAACAAAACGATTATATATAAATAACATGTTTATCAAAAATATGTAAAAATATCACAGAAAACAAACAATGCATAACGAAGTTACAGCATTTACAAATACTACATTACATGCGGTACGGAACACTTTAAACGTCATAAATCGTAACGCGACGTTAGAAAATGCGACGCACGTTTCCCGTTCTTCCGGTCTCAGCAGTCTGGGTACCCAGCGAGCACATACCTTGTGCATCCCGAGATCTGCCGATAATATTTTGTGCGTTGTACCGTGACTAAGACCGGTTCTAGATGAAATTTCGTCAATTGATTTTCGCCGATCTGTCTCTAGTTCTTTCTGTACAGAAGCAACATCAGCATCCGAATACGATGGTCTTCTGCTTCTAATGTTGTCCCCGAGATCAGTCCGTCCTTTAGAGAACCTATCATGCCATTCAAAAACGATCGTTCTGCAAACTTTTCTAGTTTTGTCGCTCTGAAGAAACTTATATGTATCCGTTGGTGTCATCCCGGCTTGAGCGCAAAACTTAATAACGGCACGCTGCTCCGTGCGATTTGACGTTGACGCTTTTTCCAAGACAGCTGCTAATACTTGTCGAATTTCAAACAACTTAATCTTGCTTGATTTTCATCCGATGACGTCAACATTTTTAGGATACGTGCAGCAGTAACTGTCTTGACGTCATTTCGATTTGTATAACGTTTACGCGCGTTAATAGCATTATACTAGCGAGCAATAGAGTACTTACCAAGAAATGTCGGATTATGATTTCAAAGTGCTCCGTGCAGTGTAACCGTTCAATTTAATACTTATTTTTTGGCAGACAAAATCGGTGATATTCTAAATAATGTGCTATACAATTTTTGTTTATGAAACATGACGGATAACATTTTTGTAAGCACAGTCTTACGACTCACCCTTGTAGATCGGCATATTATACTTATTTCAGGTATGAGTTGTTTTGATAACTTGTCAACGAATTTTAGAATTCCCATGTAAACCGTTTTTTTTTTAGTGCTTCTTAGTTAGGCCATAGATACGACTAAACTGAGCTTGCAAACATTAGTACGTTGTTAACAAAATACATTTCGTCATTAAAATCTAGATGGTAATGTGTAATATCCCCAAAATTCATTTTTGAAATTGTAGCCAGTTTTCGCCATTTGCAATGTTCGTGAAGCCTTAGACTGATTGCATATCAATCCTTATTTACAAAAACCTGCTGAGAATCGTTCTTCCCCGAACTCCAGTTTAAAATGTTAGTTTCTGTACAATATTTGGCCACAGTTTGTATTGCATAATATAGCTGACAAAATCGTTAACAGTTTAAATTACTGCATCCAAAATTAATTGATGCCAATTTAGATAGCCTTATTAATGACTTAATGTCATGTTTAACAATCTGACAGTTCCCATATGTTTTGAATTCACAATCCATCCTTAAATTTATTTTTTAATCATACTTGAACGTGAAAAATTATAAATAAGCGTTTTAATTATAATAGAAAAGGACTACTAAGGCAATGGCGGACTATAAATAGTTTGATTTTTTGCGTATTTGCGTCTTACTGTGCAAATAATTGCATAACCTGGCTATAGGTATATCTCATTTATTTCCCTGATAGCGTAGATGTTAATTCCTATGTGATTTTTGTCGAGTAAATGCTGTTACGAATCCCGGTACAGACCTGTAGTACAGGCTGTATAATCCAGGTTTTTTTGGACCGTGAGCCTTGTATCCATTACAAAAGGCATCTTCAAAACGAGGAGGGAAATAATTAGATGTGTTTCAACACTTTATACTCGCTCTTTTTGCTTTTAATGCCGCATTGCTAACTTCATCTGGAGACGGGTAAAATTGATCAAATAACTGAGCCTCTCTGTTATCTTACTTAAGAAAGCTGGTTAAATCTGCTTTGTAGGTGGGTCAGTGTGGTACAGTTCAGCGCTTTACCTCGCTGTTTATCGCTGTATGCAGGAAGATGTGTAAATCGTCTCTGATTTTGAACATTGCGGGCTATCTTTTTTTTCGATACAGCTGTTAAATAAGCTCTGCACAAACAATTAGAGGGTTATTGTGTTCCTGGATAACGCTTTGTAAATTTGCCTGAACCTCGCGGGTATTATGTAACAACTTATTTAAATTGACTCTGCCTAACAACAACGCGGGTTCTTGTAGATACATGTATGGCTATATCTGGGTAAATCGGCTCTGAGCTCAAATCTCGCATGTGATTGCATGTTATGGTATTATTGGGTAAATCGACTGTGCTGCTGAATCCCGTAGGTCATGGTGTGTCTGGATAAGGGTAAACGCTTAATTCTTGTGGATTATAGTGTGTTAAGATACAGATGTGTACGATGATCAATGTTAAGAAAAGATTTGTATTCATCCGTGTTCAGGATTAACTTTTACAGTGTAGTGTAATTAAATTTTCTAAAAACTCTAAACGAGAGAAATGCTGCAAGAACACAATGATTTCTTAACACATTTTCGATTTATAACTCAAATGTACCGGAACAGATTGAATACTGGAACTGAATAATTGACTGTACCTCTTTTTTTTCATCAAAATAGCAAACAACAATATGTCGTGAAATTCCGTGATAAAAACACATAATACTTACCAATATAATTAAATTCCTCGCGAATTATATAACACTTCTTTTAAATTAAACAGGCATGCATTATACACAATTTGCAACACACTTCCGTTTTAAATATCCAGTGTCAATCTAATATATACATATATTTATACCAATTTGCTTCTATCTCACAGTCACAATGATGCAATATATTGTGTTATAGAAAAATAAGCACTTTTACACTATTGTTGTAGTTCATGA
Source organism: Corbicula japonica (assembly GCA_038501625.1). Taxonomy (NCBI): domain Eukaryota; kingdom Metazoa; phylum Mollusca; class Bivalvia; order Venerida; family Cyrenidae; genus Corbicula; species Corbicula japonica. Next base: position 61,770 of record JAZAYU010000974.1, read on the forward strand.
TTTTCCATTAGCAGTTTCCAGCCTGAAATCATTGAAATATTAAAATTGTAGACTATCTAGGCCATTGTATAATAAATTTATCACATGTCTATCTACTTTACAATAACCTAATGATATTGTACAAATTGTTTTATCACTTAAGACCGTTTTTATTAATTTAAAACTGTTCGCTGTGTTTTATGTATTGTTAACTTCTAGTAACTATAAATCCTTTTTATTTACGTTCATGATTTCAACATTTTCTTTTACATTAACTGTGTTATTGCCACAACTTCTGGAGCTCGATTGATTAAGTTTCGTCAAGGTAAGACACATTGCGCATGCTTAGCGGAAATCCCACACTTGTCCGTGTAGTAACGAAGCAGATATTTAGGATGAAGTTGTCAAGATAAGAGCACTAAATATAGCCAGGTTATCAGTTATGACGTTTATGTAAATAGCAAAAAATCCCCCAAAATTCTATATGAGAAAAATTGACAGTGTCCTTGTTTTGTATAGTTTAAAAATAGCCATATCGTCAGGTCATCTTATCTGTTAAAACTTAAAATTGCAAATTTATCACGAAAATATTAGTTGAAATTCTTAAGCACGTTTGAAAGTTTAATTTAATCAGATGAAAATCGATTGCAGAAGGACATAATGCACTGTCACAGATAAACCACGGTATATAAACCGATTGTATAGCGCACTGATTGTCACAAAAACATAGTAAACAGTTCAAAAATAAGGAGATTTTGTATGTATTGTAATGAGAAACCAAATAGACAAATACATGATATAACAGGCGATTCTCGTAGCACTTGTTATGAAAGACCCTGTTACCTTTTTATGCAATATACTTTTAAAAACTCGCTTAAATCACTCACACAAAGTACCGTTTGCACCGTGTTCTGTTATAAAATCAGCGTAAATGTTTATGTTTTAACAGGTTTTGAGAGGTATTCTCATGCTAGCGATGATGAAACATATCATTTTTATTCTTACAATAATAAGAATACCATAGCTGATCAATTAAACATCAAAACATTAGACCAAACATGCACGTAGCTTTAACCCAGACTGTGTCATTTACTGAACATGCTAACTCAATCATTTGTATGTTTCTAGTGATCTATGTGTATCAGTTATGGCGATTTTTAAACATGATTTCATTATATTTTTCGGATTTAAGAACAACGGCTTGATGTAAAAACATGCATTAAAAGTGTTTCGAACAGAAATATGATACGTTATAAAATATAAGGGCCTCGGTGTCTTCGGCGACACGAAACAATTGGATCTACATACTTCATTAGTTAAAACCCTGGCCGCTCTGAGAACTAAAATTTAAAACAAACGATAACTAATGTCGTCTCAAAATGTTTTGGATTTAATAAATATAGTATAAGGTTTTTTTAAAGTATCAGTTTCGAAACTCAAGGTTCACGATTATAAATACATACGCAGGTAGGCGTGACATACAAATTCTGAGGCAAAGCAAGTTATTTAAATACTGATATTTTAAGCTGATGTTAAAGCCTTTACTCAATGTACGACCAATGAAGATCATCGCCAGATGAAATATCCAGATGAAATATCCATGTCATTTGATCGGAATATACAAGTGTCACTTGTTTTCAGAAATATTCTAATAATTTAAAATGTAAAAGCAAACAGTGTTCAGCAAAAACAACGTACTCCCTATCCCATGGAGTAAAGGGTCAAATTGAACTTTAGCAAAGGAATCAATGTCTTGTTTTCCGCCCTAGGTTTGACTATTACAAATGGTATTACAATCAATAAGGACTATACAAAATATAACGTACTTGTTTTTGTTGAAGGTACTTAAAAATGATCCTAATAATTCCGTTTTCAATGTGTTTTTTACGAATTGTTTACATCGCGGCTATGCAAATAGCTTTCTATATCCGGCAAATGATACACTCGGTTTATATACAGTGAAAACGCACCTTGTCCTGTTCATATGCAATGCAGAAAATGCATATTCCCAGATAGAATGCTAACGTTGGCCCAACGTTGGGCCAATGTCGTCAGCAGCGTCGGTCCTATGTTGGCATTTGACGTTGGCACAATGTAATTTTGCTCATCGGCCCAACGTTGGGCCAATACGTTGGTTCAACGTTGGGCCAACGTCGCAATGTCGGCTTTGTTCAGTTGGCCCACCAGTGGACCAACATCGGAGTTTCAACACAATTTTGCCAACATTGGCCAAACGTGAGAAAATTTAAATTTACGTTGGCTCAACGTAAGAAATTCTAAATTTCCATTGAAATAATGTTTGCTTTACACTGTGCCAACAAACTTTGTTAGACTGACTTCTGGTCATTGTTCAAAACCTAGCAGAAATGTGGTTCTTCTGTGACATTCTAAATCCGAAAGAGGATGTAGTTAGAAACACATTGAGGTGGTTTTATGTTTGTTTTGGACCCATCACATAAAGAAGATGTCCAGCATGATTGTGGACAGTTCTTCATAAGGACAGATCAAGGCTCATCTTCCACAAAAAGCCAGATAGTTACCGTGCTATTTATCTGTTCGTGTGATATTAAATATTAAATCAAACCAAAAAACAGTAGAAATATTTTCATTATTTATAAAATCTAGGTGTTTCTTACAAAGGATCTGCTGAAAAAAAAATCATGTTTAAAATATTTCTATAGTTAATAAGATTGTTGATTTCAGCATCTGTTGCTATATCACACAGTTTGTTTTTCTTAACGTTTCTGCAATAAAAGAGAATAAGGGCTATTGACAATAGAAAATAAGAACATTCAAAATTATCAAATATTTAATCATAGCCAATCACGCAAATCTATACTTCATGCAGAACAGATGTCTAAAGATGTTCCCCTTTTCTCCATACAAACGCATTTATAAATCACATCTGCGAACAGTTAAGATCCAGGTTAACTGGCACAACCGTGCCATCTAAAAAGGATCTACATTGTTTGTTTAATTATTTATTTATTATGTTATTTCAGATCAAGAAGCAAGGATTGCAGATCCTGATCAGATGGCACAGTTGTGCTGGCTGATCTTAATCTACACTGTTCGCGACTGTAATAAAAGGAAGAAATGGGTCAGTATGTTATAATCTTATGAACTGATGAAGTAAATCCCGTCTCAAGATATTCAATTACCTGACTACTACAACAAATAATGAATTAAACCAAAATGAAATGTTCAATCATAATTATCTACAATTGATTCAAAATATGAAAGTTTAAAGTTTATATTTCAATAGTGCGTACTGTCTAGTTTTTTATCAGAATAATTAAAATATGCGAACAAAGTTTATCTTTCAGTATTTAAAACAGTTAAATTAAAACTAAGGGAGATCTAGATACTTACATTTGTGTACTGTCGTCGAAAATTCTGAAATTCTTCCTCCCTTGTTTACAAGCACACTCACAGTTGATAATTGATACTTAAACTGAAACTTGATTATGCATATTGAAAAAAAAAACATGCATAAACCCATATTCCCTTTTTTTAACTACGTTTTGGCTGCGTGGGAAGGCTGTGTTCTCTGAGTGTAGCAAATTCTGATAATAAATATTTCACTTTTTCCTAACTCGTTTAATATTAATTTCAAAAAGGTATTGAAACATATATATAAATAATTTCTTTGAGCTTGTTTAAATACCTTATATATATCTCTCCACCTAAAGAAAATGTATCTTGTATATTATGATATCATTAGTAAAATACATGTTCACACACCATAAGGGTATTCCTTCTGTATTTTGCCTTTCAGCAATCTTGGTAATTCGAATAATTCGTATTTTGAAACAGAATATGCGTATCAGAAATAGCAACGTTTAAAAAAACAACACAACATGTCATATTATGAATACATGCAAACAGGAAATAGGAGAATAGTATTCACATGTTTACCCATTCAGCGTGTTCAAGTCCAGTAAAAATATGTTTAATTGACCAAATATGAGCTTTTTATACGATATATAAAGAATAACAGGTTACTGTCTTGCGATATAAGTGTTATCAGGCGAGGCCGATATGGGGAGCGGAGGGACTCACCAGACCGCAATACCCTTGTTTTTGCGTGAACTTTCCAGGATTGCAATAAATTTATCATCGTATTTTGGTTGAACTAAAATTCAGCTACATCATCTAGACGCTTGAAAAGATAAGGGTCGTGGAGGTGTGTCTCATTCGGATAACGGGAAGAGACGGAATGTGAAGGACGTTTTGCAAGCGCTTAAAATGACAATGATCAATGAACACTACAAGATATAATTCCAGAAATAACGGCTGCGCTGCTTACAGGAAGCAAAAATCCATCATTCAACTGATTGTAAGTGAACTTATGCATTGAATTTCTTCAAAAGAATGCATAGTTCGTACTTAAAGCCATTCCGATATAAGGTTTTACTGATGTAAATTTGGTCATTACGGATCGGTCAGACGAGAGCCGACCAAAGCATTTCTCGAGTTAGCGATGTGTTTGCTACCGAATTCCATGGAAAGTAAATGATTTCTGTGATTGTATGTGCTAATTCATCTATCCTACGAAATATGAGCCATAGTTTGTGACTATTGAGCAGTATTTCAAAGAGTTACAGGGCTCAAAGCAGATAGATATGCATTTTTCAATAGTGAAGATACCTACCTTGTTAAAATATATATATCAAGACAAAAAAAAAATTCTGTAGAGCTTTTTTTCTTCAAGTGATGGTTGTAGTGCGAGGGAAAGAGGGTTTGACTGGGTCCAACATGCCGAACACCTGTGCTTTTGCAGACCTGTTTTAATATATGTCTTTTTGGAGTCAGCAAAAGTTTATTTTATTAAATGAAGTGTTTTTTTTCTCGTTTATTTTCCAGTTTCCCATGAACAAATGAATTCACATCTCGCCAACAACACCAATCGTACGGGCCACGAATTTACAGGAATTATAACGCATTTGAAAATAGACGAAAAAAGACGAATTACTGGAGAAAGCCCAATTAGCAGTGTTTAATAAACGTTTTTCTAAGAAAAAATGACAATTACACCATTATTTGTTTTCAAATTTTATGCAGTAAAGTGAAATACGGAAAATTGTTTCATTATCGATATTTGTTTACATTAGTTACAATGGCTTCCGGAAAGTAGTTCTGTCACGAAGTGGGCGGAGTTACGGATGAGAGGTCACGTCGGATTGGACGACGGGTGTCCTCGGACTTTATGGTAAACTTAACACGGAGCAAGCAATATGCGAAACAAATATCACCCCGGCGGGTATAGGAGCTTTAGCATAAGGGTGCATGATAAATATATTATCGTGAACTATCTTTTATCGAACGTCATTACTGACATGAGTATTGTCGATGTGCGCAGGACTTTCATCTGTGCATCCAGTCCAAAGTTCTTTACTTTCGGCACATTATATGAAGTACTTAATGAGTTTTAGGTCCTGCGTTGAAGCTTGCTACTTAGTTGCGCGAGTTTCTTGAACTTCAAACAATTGTCATGAAATCTGGCCTCATGGATGTTTGTTTCATTTTTAAGATCTGTTTAAAACGTTATAACCGGTTGTTTGTTGATCCGACTACGAAACCGGGCGGTATAAATGCTAAAACCAAACGTGTTTCATTATGGTGACCTGAAATAAAAGTTATCGGTTTTTATGACTGGATGCGTATTTACTGTATATAAACCGATTGTATTATATTCCGGATATAGTAAGGTGATTGCATGGCTGCGATATAAGCAATTCGTAAATGATACATTGAAAACGGAATTAGTAGGATCATTTTAAGTACCTTCAACAAAAACAAGTACGTTATATTTTGTATAGTCCTTATTGGTTGTAATACCATTTGTTTTGCGCATATATAGGGATAAAAACTTTCAAAATTGCATTCAATCACAAGAAGGTCTGACAAATGACCCACATGATTGTATCAAAATACTGTTATTCTTTACAAATAAACGCTCTGATCCACGAATACATACTTCATGTAGTTATATGACTCTATATTAGTGTTGGGAAATCGGTTGCAAATCAGAATCGATCATCGGTTGGAATCGGTTGCCCTTTCCGATGCGATTGAAATCACGATTATAATCTGTTTCTCAATTTACGCAGTGTTAGGTTTACAAATGGTCTTAGATCAGTAGCATACATAATTACTGGATACTAATAATTTTCAACTTTCTGACAAAAACCGAATCAAAATCATTGCTGCCCAAAAAGGTTTGTGCAACTGAACTGAACCCTCTAGATCCGCCACATGAATTCTCAAAGGCAAAAATGTTGCGTTTTACTATGAATAATTACCTGATTTTAAGGCTGAAGACACAAGATAAGGAACTATGTAATGCAATACATATTTATTCAAAAAACTTTTACCATCGTCATATAGCTACGCAACTCAGACGCTCGACAAAATCGGCGCTATTTTGCGTTTTTGCTTGTTGCTTGTATTTTTGTACTATTTGCAATAAATTCTGCAAAGGCCTTTTGTTAGGTCTAGGTTTTTTTCTATGCGATGGAAGTTCTTCGTTAATCTTGTAGAATCTAAAGTGCTTCTGATTAATGTTTTGCCTAGGTTCTCGTAAATCTCTCGGGTCGCCATTTTAATTTTCAATTTTTCAAAGTGATTTCCCTTTATGGCCGGTGTAAAAGCCGGAACTCGTACCTTTATATTTAGTCGCTTACACTGCGCATGTCTCAACTGTTAATTGATTATGAGAGAACGGCATCGATCATCGACATCGAGAAGCATTTACACGTCGCTAATCGATGTCTTCCGATCATCGGCACATCACTACTCTATATTAATATTAATATAAAGATTATTACATTACAATATTGCTTTAAATGTATAGATAGTGTAAATTATTAAAATTCTTTAGGGGTGTGTTTCACAATGACTGTATCATCTATAGCATTATTATACTATCATTTAGAGCAAACACACCTATTGCTGTTGTATTATTTAGTGCGATATTCGTTGAATGATTTTTCAATAACCTGTATTACTTATGGCGATGCGCATTTGCTGATTTTATCAAGTGTATGCTTTTAGGTAAGATGAGTTCGTCTACATATATTGTCTATACAAATCGGGTATGTTTGGAGAAATAATATATCATGGCGTACAAAAAACACGAATAGAAGAACTTTAAAATAGTAAATAGAGGATATTTGTTTTTACCAGTGTAAGATAGAAATATATTTCACCGAGTGAGCTCCGGCATTCGTGAAAATACATAATTCCTGAGTTCACGAGTGAAATATAAAGATAATCTATCATTAGTATCATTAGTATTCGACGAAGATCAAGGTATCTCAACCAGAGAATAATGCTTTCCAGACGGAAACGAAGCTGTGTCGAGTTTCCGTCTGGAAAGCATTGCCCGAGGGTTGGGATTCCGCGATCTTCGCCGAACACCAATGATTGATTATTTTTCTCACTTACTTCTTAAAGATTCAAACACAATTCTTTAAAATTAAACTACTTCTTTCAGTAACTTCCAGTAGGAACGGTAAATCAGCCACGAATACACAGTCCTGTCAAAATTAAGCACCCCTAACGTGTAGGCCTTTAACAATATCGTTACAAATAAAAGAAAGGAAAATAATCGTTTTTTTAGCTCGACTATTCGAAGAATATGTCGAGCTATTGTACTCACTTGGGCGTCGGCGTCGGCGTCGGCGTCGGCGGCGCCGTCGCCGTCGCCGTCCCGCTTTGGTTAAAGTTTACGTTCAACCTACCTATATCTTAAAAACTACTATAGCTACAGCTTTTAAACTTGGCACACTTGTTCATCATCATGTCCCGAGTGTGTTTGCCAAGAACCATAACTCTAACTTTCATTTTGATCAAATTATTGCCCTTTTTTGACTTAAAATTTCAGGTTAAAGTTTGCGTGCAAGCTACTGTACAAACTAATAACTTCAATACTACCTATACTACAGCTTTAAAACTTGGCACACTTGTTCATCATCATGTCCCATGTGTGTATGCCAAGAACCATAACTCTAACTTTCATTTTGATCAAATTATGGCCCTTTTTCGACTTAGAATTTCAGGTTAAAGTTTGCGTGCAAGCTACTGTACAAACTCATATCTTCAATACTACTTATACTACAGCTTTGAAACTTTCAACACTTGTTAATCATCATATCCCAAGTGTGTATGCCAAGAACCATAACTCTAACTTTCATTTTTATCAAATTATGCCCCTTTGTCGACTTAGAATTTCAGGTTAAAGTTTGCGTGCAAGCTACTGTACAAATCCATAACTTTCATACTACTCATACTACAGCTTTGAAACTTTCAACACTTCTTCATCATCATAATTCAAGTTTTTCTGCCAAGAACCATAACTCTAATTTTCATCTTGTACAAATGATGGCCCTTTTTCGACTTAGAATTTCAGGTTAAAGTTTGCGTGCAAGCTAGTTACTTTCATACTTCTTTTACTATAGCTTTGAAACTTAAGACACTTGTTTACCATCATGACCCTGACTATTTATGCCAAGAACCATAACTCTTTCTTTCATGATAATCAAATTATGGCCCTTTTTCGACTTAGAATTTCAGGTTAAAGTTTGCGTGCAAGCTACTGTACAAACCTATAACTTCCATACTACTTATACTACAGCTTTGAAACTTTCAACACTTGTTCATCATCATAATTCAAGTTTGTATGCCAAGAACCATAACTCTAATTTCCATTTTATTTAAATTATGGCCCTTTTTCGACTGAGCATTTCAGGTTAAAGTTTGTGTGCAAGGTAGTTACTTAAATACTTCTTGTACTATAGCTTTGAAATTGTACTATTTAATGGTGTAATTACTGAGTTGCGCTCAACCCGGGGCTAGGCGGCGTGGGCAGTAATAAGCATTTCCATTACTGCCCATGAACAGGCTCAATCAAACCGAGCCTGCAGTACTTTCATATTTGTCGTGTTCGGTGGCATTTAAAGTTCCCTTTTCATCTATTTCAATATCACAGTAGCGTTGTTTGTGCCGTGTGGCGGCTGTAAAAAGTCTCCCCGTACATTCAATCAGTGCTGTTATCAGTTACGTCCTTTGAAGGTCGTTGAGCACGATACTTATGTACTATGTTTATAGTACTTCTAAAATTCCTTTGTTTTAATATTTCGGCCAGTTTATAAATAGGTGGTTTCAATATCCCAGCCAATATTGATTTGGATATTGTCCAATCACCCCCAAGAAGGATATACTTCCTGCTTTTTAAATTTTGCCTTTGGCGTAGTCTGTGATATGCAGGATTTGTATTCTAAGATCCCCTGTCAAAATTCTATTCTGTTTAGTTCCGCCCATTGTTTTCTCGTTTAGGGCAAACCCATTATTTTATATGGGGACCATACGCCGCTGAACATGGAATGGTATTAATCTGAAAATACCTCATTGAAGGTTCCATGTTCACCGCCATATGCATACCATCGTTTGGGATGGATCGAAATTGTACTATTTAATGGTGTAATTACTGAGTTGCGCTCAACCCGGGGCTAGGCGGCGTGGGCAGTAATAAGCATTTCCATTACTGCCCATGAACAGGCTCAATCAAACCGAGCCTGCAGTACTTTCATATTTGTCGTGTTCGGTGGCTTTTAAAGTTCCCTTTTCATCTATTTGAAACTTAAGACACTTGTTTACCATCATGACCCTGACTATGTGTGCCAATAACCATAACTCTTTCTTTCATTTTTAATCAAATTATGGCCCTTTTTCGACTTAGAATTTCAGGTTAAAGTTTGCGTGCAAGATAGTTACTTTCATAATTCTCGTACTATAGCTTTGAAACTTAAGACACTTTTTACCATCATGACCCTGACTACCACCACCAACAACAACACCAACAATGACAACACCAGCAACCAGCATACCATACTGTACCACACCACGCCACACCACTATAGGTGGGCAAAGATAGTGGGTTGATGGGTGTGGAATCAGGGGTTTATGGACTGGGCTGTGTAAACCCAAAAAAATCTACAAGAATAAATTAAGTGTAATTTATTGATTTCCTAACTTGGATTAAGAAACTTTTGTTCATGTGTGTTTGTTGGAGGTGTCATAAACTCCTGAATCACTCCCCAGTTTAAATGAAGCCCAGTTACAATGTGCTTAATAATTCTGACTTTTCGAATAGTCGAGCTTGCAGTTGTTTCCGACTGGCTCTTGTTTATTGCATGAAAACAGTTATAGAAAATATTTATTGGCAATAAAATATAACAATGTTTATAGCCATACAAAATATACAAGTTGGTGATATACATTGAAATCGCAAAGATAAAAAAAAATCACTTTTATTTCAACGGGAAAATTCTATAATTCACTGAAAAGCATAAAATAAAACACAATGATACAACAAAAGTGACTATAGGTTATTGTTAGTTTGGAGGCTTGTATAAAAATTAAACTGTCAGGCCCAACGCAGCTGGCCGACTGTTTAATTATTCATACAAACCTTGAATTAAACTGTTTTTAACTGATAAATTGGCCGGCACATGGCTTACACATATCAGTTGTCAAAACTGTATTTTAATGGCTAGTATAAATGTATTATGAGAATATGTTAGAAATTCGTTAATTTCTTTAACTAAAATCATCATGGGAACATACCTGACTCTCAAGGGAAGCCCTTTGTGATAGTCAATCTTTGGGCGGAAAACACGACATTGATTCCTTTGCTAAAGATTGGTCATACATTGAGTAAAGGGTTTATCATCTGCTTAAAATATCAGTATTAAATAACTTGCTTTGCCTCAGAATTTGTATGTCACGTCTACCTGCGTAGGTGTTTATAATCGTGAACCTTCAGTTTCTAAACTATTACTTAAAAAAACCTCAGACTATGTTTATCAAATCCAAAACATTTTGGGACGACATTTCATTTACTGCCCATAAACAGGCTCGATCAAACCGAGCGTGCAATATGTTCATATTTGTCGTGTTTGGTGGCTTTCAAAGTTCCGTTTTTATATATTCCTCATTACTTAAAGCTGAAATACATTTTAGTACAAATTTCACATTTTTACAATCGAAACTTTAAGTACTGTATTTTTATGTATTTAATGGAGATATATTCAGGTACTGATCATCTCAGTGTTGCAATATTTTAACATGAAACTTGACACACTGACTCCTTTGCAACTGAAGTCACGTAGGTGCTTCAATAAGGACAGTCGGTTGCTTTCAATTTCCTTATCACCAACAGGCTGAACAACTTCGTCAACAAGGTCACATATAGTTAACTTTGTTAGTAATCTACGTTTAATACGAAAGAACGAGTAGTGTCTCCATATTTTACTGACACGGAGACGCAGACAGAAAGTTCTATTGGCTCGCCAGACCTAACGGAAGACCAACAAAATTGCCGGTCATTTGGTCCAATGAGCAATGAAATTTTGTCGGACCGACAAAAGACAAAGATATTGCAAAAAATACGTGTTTGTCTTTTTCAGGGACATTTGTTTGAAATACTTACGTTCACCATTAAAACTTATACCTGCCAGTTATTGCTAAGATTGAGGTCATTTTTGATACAGAATAACAAACAAGAAAGGTTAAGACGTACATGTAATCATAGAGTTATTGCGCTACTTCCGCTTTTTTAAAGACATTTCCGGACAGAAGGACCGAAGACTTACGACATTTCACCGGACGGAAACAAAATCTGCCGGACCTTTCCGACGCCCTTTACGAAGTCTGGGTTGGCTATTTTCTCATGCGATATCGCCAGGCGTCTGATAACCTCCGACTGCTTACTTGCGATGCGTTTTGTACTCAATATGATTCGAAAGTAAATGCAATTTTCGTCTCTATGTTCTTCTTACCAAATAAAAAAATATCATTTAGATTTCGGCGATAAAATTGTTCGGGTCGCGCCGATTTTTTCGGGTCGGTCGTGGATGGGGAAACAAACACTATTTTATTTTAGGCCTAAGGGTTAATTTCTCGTGTGGGTGTGCGTGTGAATTTAAACTATAAGATAACATTCATTTGGTAATATAATATTTTTCGAATACGTATCCAAAATTGCATATTCGCTTGGTTTTCTTCCTTGGCAATGTCTCCAATTTAATCTTAATAAATAAAACAAGATTTGTGTGAAAACAATTTCATTCGCCAACATAAACCTAGCTGCAGCAAAACCTATAAATAAACTGTAGAAGGATGGTCATGCATTTAAATCGGGCAATTACAATAATATTAATTTTATTATGCAAATGAATGTCCGATGAACGGAATGATATTTTGACTTTCTATTTTAAATTAGATGATTGTGATTAGTTTTAGGTCCCGTCGTTAAACTTACACTATGCTTGGGGTTTGTTGCACTTAAGGAACAGTCATGATACTTGACCCTGTGTTTGCTAAAGGCTATTATAATGTAAGGACCTTTCGTGGAATCTTTATAAACAGATCTGCAAAGAAATAAAAGTAATCTTCATATAAGTGTCTGTGTGCTTTTTCCATGCAACATTGTTGAGCCGATCAGTGGGTTGGAGTTTTTTTCACCAAAACAACTTGTACTTGTTTTGTGATATGAAAACCTGTTGGGTAAGTGTGAGGTTGGTGCACCCTAGAACCTGGTTTAAACCCCCAGTGGCAATTTGATTTGCCACTTACCGTTCCAAGGCGGTAACCCCTCGGGTTCTCATTACCGTTCCAAGGTGGTAACCCCTCGGGTTCTCATTTCCGTTCCAAGGCGGTAACCCCTCGGGTTCTCATTTCCGTTCCAAGGCGGTAACCCCTCGGGTTCTCATTACCGTTCCAAGGCGGTAACCTTCTCGGGTTCTCATTACCGTTCCAATGCGGTAACCCCTCGGGTTCTCATTTCCGTTCCAAGGCGGTAACCCCTCGGGTTCTCATTACCGTTCCAAGGCGGTAACCCCTCGGGTTCTCATTATCGTTCCAAGGCGGTAACCCCTCGGGTTCTCATTTCCGTTCCAAGGCGGTAACCCCTCGGGTTCTCATTACCGTTCCAAGGCGGTAACCCCTCGGGTTCTCATTTCCGTTCCAAGGCGGTAACCCCTCGGGTTCTCATTACCGTTCCAAGGCGGTAACCTTCTCGGGTTCTCATTTCCGTTCCAAGGCGGTAACCCCTCGGGTTCTCATTACCGTTCCAAGGCGGTAACCCCTCGGGTTCTCATTACCGTTCCAAGGGGGTAACCCCTCGGGTTCTCAATTTTGTTTATTGTTAGTGGTGTCTTTTTTGAAACAGATCATTTTATTAACCATGCTCACTCCCCCTCTCTTCTTCTTGACTGTGTGGGGAGGCTGTGTGGGGCGATTCCTGATATGCGTATTTTACATGTAGATTTCATAAAACAAATAATTTGAAAATATATTATTTACTCTAACTTACATGTATACGCACTTGATTTGAAGCGAACTCAAAAATTGTTTATGCAATATTCAATTTAAATGTTGAGGTCATATACTCAAATATGTTATGACATCTTCAGTTGTATTTCGAAATCAATGGGAGATAAAAGTTAAATATGTATATCAGGAAATGCCACATTCAGACAAAACAGCCTCCTCAAACAGTCAAGAAGAAGAGGTTGAGAAAGCATGGTTAATAAAAAAGACCAGATTCACAAAAGACACCACAAATAATTAACAAAACAAACGCGAGCGGTTATCGCTTTGGAACGGTCAATGGCAAATCGAATGCCACCTGGGGTTCAAACCTGGTCTTAGGGTTCTAGAAATAGCTCTTCAATTAAATTGAATAGAGGCATTCGATTCAACTGAAAATAGCTCTAATTAATGCAAAGTGCGATTGCATCGTCGGTCGTTCTAAGTCAGGTTGAAAGTCATTTTGAAACTCTTCAATTAGTTTGATAGATATTTCATTTGTTTGAAGAGCAAATAATTGAATATATCTGCAATTTCCAGTGATTCTTTAGATTTGGCGTTTCACTATTTTGCATAAGGAGAGCTCTTTATTTCAGTTAATATTATCTTCAGATGCTTTATAAAAAAATGAAATATGCATATCAAGAATGGCCACATCCAGCATACACAGCCTCCCCACACAGCCAAAAAGTAAAGAGGAAAAGAGAGCATGGTATTACAATAATCAGTTTCAAAATGGACGCCACAAACAAATAACGAAAGTGAGAACCAGAGACCGCCTTGGAACGGTCAGTGGCAAAACAGATTGCCACTGGGGGTTTAAACCAGGTTCTAGGGTGCACAAACCTCACAATTGCCCGAACAGGTTCTCGTATCTCAAAACAAGTACAAATTGTCTTGGTGAAATAACTCCAACCCACCCATCAGCTCAACAATGTTGCATGCAAAAGCATACACACATACAAACATAAGAATTTAAAAGCATTGCAAAGCCAAAGGGCGGGTACTCAATGATCTTACCGAGACCAGAGCACCTGGAGTAAAATCAGCAAGAACAAGATGACAGGGATAAACGAAACAAATCGAGAGTCTAGGTTCTTTTAAGAAAAGATTTCCCCATAAACCTTCGTAAACAAAGAGCTATCGTTAATTCCTGTAAATATCCACTGGATTAGTCATCAATTAATTGCAAAGCTCTTCAACTGAAATGAAGAGGTCTGCATATACTTGAAAACTCTATGTAGACTTCCATAGTATTCCGTTCATCGAAATTATATGTTTTGTATATGTTTAATATCAAGTAAATATCAACCCGATGTAAAAAGAAATAAACGAGTTGTGAAATAGCATAATATTTACATTAATTTACATACTGTCTGTCGATAGGTTTTCGGTCAGCGTATACTATTGCGTTTCTCTATATGCTATATAGAGTCTTGGGAGTCTCTTTGATTTATTTACTCTTAGAAAATATCAGGAATGGTCTTCTGATGAAGTTTGAACATAAATCTACATAGAAACATAGATGCCATGTCACCATGACCGTAGTTTTCTGCCTCAAAGTGCAGTAAATTTACCTGTGGCTAACCTGTTTATGGGCATTATTTTAAAAGTATTTTTTCTTTATTTCTGTATTATTTATTTGAGATTTGGTACCTCTATTTATAAACAAGTAATAGGCATTCCAATGGGTACTAATTGTGCACCCCTTGTTGCTGATCTGTTTTTATACTGTTATGAAAGAGATTTTATGTTATCTCTTTCTACCGAACATCAAGATGATATCATTGCAGCTTTTAACAAAACCTCGAGGTACCTTGATGATTTATTAAATATAGATAATAACCATTTTCCATCACTGGTTAATAACATTTATCCTAACGAACTACAGCTTAATATAGCGAACACTTCAGAAAAGCAAGCAAACTTCCTTGATTTCAATCTATCCATCGAAAATGGTTACGTCACTACTAAATTTTATGATAAAAGAGATGATTTTAATTTTAATATTATAGTAAATTTTCCGTTTCTAGACGGCGATATTCCTCGTGCAACTTCTTACGGGGTTTATATCTCACAGCTTGTTCGCCTTTCAAGAACTTGCAACGATGTGAATGATTTCAATGAACGTAATCTTTGCATTACAGAACACACTTTTAAAACAAGGTTATTGGTATCACAAATTAAGGAAAACCTTTAGCAAGTTTTATCGCCGATATCCAGATCTAATTAATAAATACAGCTGCAGTTTAAAATCAATATTGCAACAAGGAATTTCACAGCCAGTTTTTTTATGGAGATTTAATTTATAAACTTTAGAAGATAAAAGGCGATGTTAATTTCTCCCGGCCATTCGTAAAAACCTTCTGTAAATTTAAAAAGAAAGGTTACCAACATGATATTTTACAGCGCTCTGCAGGCCTGGTGATTAACCCATCTACAGTTGATCATTATGCTTACCTCTTTGGTTGCACGACGGTGGCAGGGGTTTGAGAGTTTATGAAGGTTTATGGGGAAATCTTTTCTTAAAAGAACCTAGAATCTCGATTTGTTTCTTTTATCCCTGTCATCGTGTTCTTGCTGATTTTACTCCATATGCATTGGTCTCGGTAAGATCATTGAGTACCCGCCCTTTGGCTTTGCAATGCTATTAAATTCTTATGTTTATATGTTTGTATGCTTTTGCATGCAACATTGTTGAGCTGATGGGTCGGTTGGAGTTATTTCATCAAGACAATTTGTACTTGTTTTGTGATACGAGAACCTGTTTGGGCAAGTGTGAGGTTGGTGCACCCTAGAACCTGGTTTAAACCCCCAGTGGCAATTTGTTTTGCCACTGACCGTTCCAAGGCGGTATCCCCAAAGGTTCTCTTCTTCGTTAATTGTTTGTGGCGTCCTATTTGAATTGACATACTTATATAAAACATGCGCTCTCTCTCTTCCTCTCTTCTTTTTGGCTGCGTGGGAAGGCTGTGTTTTGTGAGTGTGGCGATTCCTGATATGCATATATTGCTTTATTATCCAAAATGTTTTAAATAATGATATTTGGTTCCAGCATCTGTAGAAATAAACAATTTCTGTTTCAAGAAGGAGTTTTATTTTTCTTTAGCTATATTGGCCAATTAGCTAATGTTTCTATCAAGTCTTACTGGTTTTCCCTATCTTTTTTTACCAACCGGGAAAGCAGCTTTTACAATGAGAGTTATTTGTAAAAGTGTGTTTTACCCTCAATTTCCTGGTCTCGAAAATGGATGACATAAAAATAAAGACGTTGATTTCTTAAATCTTGTTTTGTTATGCTTCCTTTTTGTGGTAAAGTTCAAAGAGAATGCAAAGAGAATTTTAGGGAATAGTTAGGTCTTACTATTTTCCTCTACTGTTTTAACTTCTTAACGTATGCAAAATAATCATACATATATAGCATTTGTTTTGTGCAAAGTTTGGAAGTGCATTATGCCGTTTGAGAGATTTATAACGTTAATTTTTTGTCTAAAGCAAAGCAATTGCGAAATGCGCAATACCTTAACGAGGCCATTATCTATCCTAGTTAAAATTCACATTACTGTGTTTCACCGATATAAATTCTAAACCCTGTCCAAAAGGAAGCACATCACGCCACTACAGATAACCGATTTTGATAAGAGAGACCTTGAATTCGTAATGATTGTATTCACTTGTTGAAAGATATAGAGCTTGTCCACAAAAGGGACAGCTTGCATACGGTCAATCATTAGTTCAATCAGTATGTGGATTAATGAGTCGGTATTAGTATTTAGACAAAAGTAATGTATGTAGACCATGTAAAGCCCCGATTAAGAAGCCAACATCCGGGCGCAATAAAGAAGCAGAAAATCTATAATAAATTTGAACGGGAATTTTGTATTACAACTAAATTAACTTGCGCTGCTTTTTTTGTCTTAAAAAGGCAGCTAATACATGTTTAAGGATCTATGTAGAACCTCCAGGTTTTAATGTTTAATGTTGCTTTTTAATGAAGCGTATTCTCAAAATTAATAAAATAACAAAGTAACTAATATATTCATAATATACATATGTAATGATCCGAATTTCTTGGGTTTACAAGTTTTCGTGAAAGTGGGGCCAGGTTTCCTGGATGAACAATGTCACACTTGACACACCGGAATTCTCTCTGGAACAAACAAACTCTCTTGAATCATAGGTAACCTGGAAACATACGTAACCTGGAAACATAGATAATCTGGAGAATTGGTAACCTGTAAACATAGGTAACCTGGACACATAGGTAACCTGGAGTCATAGGTAACCTGGAAACATACTTAACCTAGACACAGGTAACCTGGAGCATAGGTAATCTGGAAACATATGTAACCTGGAAACATAGGTAACCTGGAGACATAGGTAACCTGGAATCATAGGTAACAAGGATACATAAGCAACCTGGAAACATAGGTAACCTGAAAACATTGGTAAGTTTTCCATAAGAAAGCAATAGAAGATCTGACCATCTTCATGTGAACATTGAAAACCTTGTTCAGCGTTACTTCCGAGGTGGGTAGCAATAATGATTATATGTGCATTGAATGTGATGGTTTGTACTTTATAATACATGTTGCAATATAGTTCAGTATGACGACTGTAAACATTTCCCGAGCTACACTTTGTACGAAGTCGGTATTCTTATCAGTACAAAAACTTTCACAGGTGTCACATAAGGATGACAACGTTTATAAGCATTATTTGTGCATTCTTTCTCGGGTACTAAGTGGCTCGGTGCTGATGCGGTATCAAATCTGAGATTTATATTATTTAATAGTTATTTTTCTTAGCATATTTCGACGGTTTATAGTTTAAAGCTTTGCAGACATAAACTGATCACACAATTAAAGTAACGAC
Organism: Corbicula japonica; assembly: GCA_038501625.1. Taxonomy (NCBI): domain Eukaryota; kingdom Metazoa; phylum Mollusca; class Bivalvia; order Venerida; family Cyrenidae; genus Corbicula; species Corbicula japonica. The sequence goes on from JAZAYU010000974.1 coordinate 79,998, forward strand.
TTGTTATTTACCGAGCCTAGCCAATAACGGTTCGTCGAGAGGTTTAGATTATGTATTTTGCCAGAACTCAAATTATCTCCCGGTGTTAGGAACTTATTGTTTCATAATTAAACCTTACACAAAGTGTGGTTTGCACAGTAGCAGATCTGTTGACAAACTTCATGTAAAAATCACCTTATCGAATCTCGAACAAGTAGTCTGAACATTAATTGAACGTACACAACCAGCTTCGGAAATGCAGTGGCGAGACTTTACACCGCTTCTGTACTATGCAACGTGATTTTTAATTGAGCAAGCACGGTCCGGTGTCACAATTTTAGACATTTGCATGTTTGTATGGAAAAGATGTGCTCCAGTGTAGGGTGGAGTTCGACATGTTGACCAACGTTGTTTCTTCGCTCACGATTAAAATCCCAGCACTTAACTTAAGTAAGAATATACTATTGAAAAATCATATTTGTCCATATAGACTCCAATAAATAAACTCTCTAACAAAACACAAAAGGTCCGATCGAATTCTTTCTTATCGACGGGATTTTCCATGATATTGTTAAATTATAGTTATCTAACTTTTAAAAAGCTAAATATAGGCAAAATTGAGCTATATTTATCACCGACGAAGAGACCACTTCATGCGCGATGTCAATTTCTGTGACGTTTCGGAAATCCTACTTTCGCTTTTATAATATAGTCGCGCGGACCAAATTTATTTTAGTAAATTAAAATTGTATAAGCTCCAACAAATGCTGCAAATTTGTGCCTTTAGTTCCAAATTCATGTAATATTTCATACAAGAGCTGGTTAAATTGAGGTAATGAGGCTTTAAACACATAGGAATTATAGATAAAATATAATATCATTATACAACGCTTGTTATAGGAAACCCTGAATCGTTGGATGCCCAACACACGAATATGCGACTTCGCCTCTTGCAAACACAATCGGCATAATTATGTTCTCCGCGTTATATCAATTAGCATGTCTGTAGGAATGTGAAAAGACGAGAATCTGTCTTTTTGCTTCAGTTATTCACATCTTACGCAAAAGGAGGAAGATTGAACAATTTGGTTTTAACAAGGCAAACAGTCGACACAAAGGCGTGCCATAAACGACAACGTGTACAGTGACCAAACTAAGAAATAGATGAAAAGGGAACTTTGAAAACCACCGAACACGACAAATATGAAAATACTGCAGGCTCGGTTTGATTGAGCCTGTTCATGGGCAGTAATGTGATTGCATATCACTGCCCACGCCGCCTAGTTGTTGTTTTGTCATTGTTGTCAACTGTTTTCATTTGGCGTCTTTACTTTATTTTAACCTTTTGTTTTGTAACTTTATTAGATGTGTTTTCAATCAAATATTGAGTATACACTCAATAAAAGTAAACTTGTTGTTCACTTTTGTCCGTCATTTTTTATTAGAAAGACATTGAATTCACTTTTTCTTTATGAACATATGTCAATAACATCTTCACGTAGAAAAGAAACGAAACTAGCATACATTGTAAACATATACAATCAATGACCAATTAGAACTTTAGTTGAGTGTACGCCTAACTTACACCCTTTATTAGATTACATTATGATCTCGCTCAACCAAACGAGAAAAAACAATAAAAGGAACAACGCACGGACAAGGATGTCGATCAGATGTGTTTCCGTATAAATGAAGGAAAACAATGAGATTAACAGCACAGAGATCTCGAGCCACACCTTTAAGAAACAATTCCGCAAAAACATTAATGCACCACATCACTAAGAGAACATTAGCCGAACAAACCTACAAAAGAACACTGACGTAACGAAAGTGGCTGTGAATGAGGGAGGTCTATCAATTAAAGAAAACGATGCATTGACATAATAAATAATGAAATACGCAATTTAAAATAGAATGAATAATTATACGAAAACAAAAACAACCCAAAAACACACACACACAAGCCGGTGAACAAACGTATACGTGACAATGAATATTATTCACGTTTTACATAAATATAAAGTTAATTTTGCATTAACGTGTTGAAGCGTTAATCAATGTAAGTGAGGTGTTCCAGATTCAAAGTTTCAAGAGACCATGTTTAGACATAAATTTTGTCAAATATAACAAGACGGAGTCATTTATAATGCTTTAAGAATAAACAATTATCTCTCCCTCAGGTAATTTGCCAGAACAAAACAAATATTTAAAAAATGCAAGCGTTAAGTCCGTGAAATGTGAACTTGACTAAAGAATTTTTAATCATCTCCACCGTCTTTGCAAAGGCAAAGTTTCGAGACGGACGAATGGACAAAGCTATCATTATGTATCGCCTTTCTTCGAAAAGGGTGACACAAACACAATTATCATCCGCCCTGCTTACCGTAACAGAATCATGACGCATTATGTTTTGAAATCGCGTCATAAATAAAAAAAATATATGATAGTAGTTTTTGTTTTTAAAGTAATGCAAGTGGTACCGAGGTTCCGAGGTTCACAATATAATATAATTTTTTCATCTGCCTTCATTGACTGTGTGATTGTTGACAAACGATTCACTGGTTATGATGCATACTCACTAATCATATAATTACGTTAAAATATCACAATGCAAATGTTACCTGAACAAAATCAGATTGACGTAGCTGGTTGTGATTACAAACGATGACCATTAACACCCTTTTTATTATCAATATACTTGTAGAAAGAAATGCGTGCTTAGAGAGTACTGATGGAGCTAGTTGGTGTAGATGATATACCGTAAGTATCAGTCCTAGACAGTTCTCCAATGCATATGCCTCTTATGGATCTAACTAGCGCTTTCTCAAATCCGTCTTTAGTAACATCCACAAACATACTGAATACTTATATTTGTGTTTCCATTTATTTATCGTCGCTACCGGTTGCCCATATGAGCGACGCCTCCAATAGAGTGTTAGCCGTTTTAGGTTTTTGGATTATAGTGCAAGATACAGAGGACTCTCCAATTCCAGAATCGTCCCTGGTTCTTTTAAGTGCCCGGTATATAGCACCACTACACTTAGTCTCAATCATTCAGACGCTCTGATTTCGCAATGGCGATCAGTACGTCTGAAGACATTGTTCGTTAAAAAACCTGACACTCCAAAACGAGGCTTGTAATTAGGAAATTAGTATGGAAAGCCGTTGTTGTCTTGTGAAAATTATTTTTTAGATTGTCGCCCTGTCAGCTGGAAATCGGAAAAAAATATCCTACGGCGACACGCATTTGTAAACTGTATTATTGCGCCAAACGGCGTGTTCAAGTAAGCTGAGGATGTTTAGTGTTGCTTTGTTTTTGTGTTTGGCTGTAGAATGTAGGAATATTTTTCAGGTCAAACTATTTTTTACTGCTCTAACTTTTCTAAACGTATAAATAATAAACATACATAAAAAGATTTATTTATGCCAAGTTTGAAAGAAGATTTTGATATTCTTCTCTTTTTATCAATCAACGTACAATAACAACTGCCATACCATATGTATGTATGTATTTTGTAATTTCCTCCTTTATTCATAGGAGCACCCCTCTTCACCAGAGGATATTAAGGTTTTTCGTATATGTACACTTTCTTTTACCGCCATTATAGGAGATCGCTGTATTCAACGTATGTTACCCCTACCGTCATATTCTTGATATCACTAAGTATATATCAACACCATCACCGAGTATATAATTACATCTGACAGGTGCAGATAACTATAGAGAGATAGCTTTTAGATAGAGATACAGGGAATCCGGGTGCGCTACAATAGCTCTTTTCGAAGGGACCCTCTGATTCTTTAACGTTCCCGGTGTATAGCACCGATACACGCACTGAAATTCTACTTCCTGGAAGTGAACCAATACTTAGTTGGGTGGGAAACACTATACGCGTAATACAGAAATTTCCAGTGCCGTGTTCGGGATTCGAACTCACGACCTCCGGATTGGTAGACCAACGCGTTACCACTGGACCACCCGTCCACCCATACAACGTGACAGTTTAAAACCATAACCACGAAGAGGCAGCAACGGCGTGCCATATATTTGCATTCATTTATGTAAAATGGAGTAGGCAAGCACTTAAACGTCATTTGTTTATAAACCATATATTGTCCAACAACATTGACCTGGCACTTCATTAATTTTCGTAAAGGTCATTGGATAAACACGGGTATCAGCGAATACACCGATATATTTATTCCATTTACACGTCGGTGGTGTGTAGATGCCGGACTACCGAGTCGAAGTAGATCGTAACATTTACGAATTTTAACGAATACGGGGTCAAATGCAAGAGTGCCAGGTCAATGTTGTTGGACAATACCTGATTTTTTTTAGCTCGATATCATATTACCTAAATTTTACTTTGTCCAGTGTGGGAGAAATACGGTTAACGCACTGTAAACAAATTTCATTAGAAATCGCGATTGATTTTGGATTTGTTTACCATACAAAAGCGCCACCTGTCGATCAGATGTTCGTCAGAGCAGTGTGACACTGATCAAAGACAGAACGTCTAGATGATCTAGGCTACACTACACTGGACCTCGGTTTTAAGTCCCATCCGAACGACTATATTAGTTATTTTAGTTGGAGTAGCGGGGGATCGAACCAGCGATCCCTGGACTTAGAGGCAGACGCGCTAACCACCGAGCTAATGATCCGCTCTCTGAATACTTACACTGCCCGCTTACATGATATATCAAAGCCTTGTCACATGACTTACTTGGATTGGCTGAACAAATCTGTCTCAGTGAGCGCTTATTAATTACTGCTGTATATGACACTATATTTGTGGTGTTGCCAGACGGCCTTGTTACTCATACAAATATGAGGAGAATTGTGCTACAGTAATAAAATATTAACTTGAATGCGTAAAGGGACAGTGTATTTTAACGTATAGTTTTCTTCCAGAACGACAATGATAGTACGTATTTAAACGAACTGATATTTAATACTAACTTACAAACTGTGATCCGTGTTAAGAGCATCGTTGTTTGACTACGTTTTAGTATGTTGTAGTCTTCCAAACACAAAATAGGGTCGGGCTGAGAAAGTATGTAGTTAATTGATTGGGGTTTAGTTTAATTTCGAAATTGATCAATTCTCCTTCGTTTCCATTTGTTTGCTGTTGTATACGTATCTTTTATATTTTGAAAAAAATAACAGTTAATAAAATATTTTTTTAAGTAAAACCACACAATAGTATTTCAGTAATAAACCTGTCATTGTTAGTTTAAGCGATTGTAAGCACCTTGTCAATACAATTACCCTAATGATGTAATATATAGAATCATAAATGAACATGCATGCATTTTAAGGGAGAGATAATGGCGAGTTTGCGCACAATCGATAATACAAGTTTTTTGCAATATTTATAAAACGTAGTTTTTTTTTCATCGATGACTTCTGTTCATTTCCTTTTCTTGCTGACCATTCAATCAGAAATAAAACCGGGCACGCATGCATAATTATAACAAATTGACATTGGAATCCAAAGTTCTGTTTAAATGTTAAGGTTTGATATCAATTTAAAATAAAAGTACAAGAAGAAAAGTCTTACCAGCAAAACCACAATTCAGTCATATCTTGTGTCTAAGAAACTGTCAATATATAGAATATCAACTAATTTCTAATTTTTGTCGTGAATTATTGATTTATAATTATACTTGTTAAAGTTTTTTTCTTAAATGGATGTAAACGTCATTCAGGTGTAACATTTCCTCCTAATGTTTCTCTCTGCACGTGCTTAATTGAATCAATTTTCTATTGTTGGTTTCTTCTGCAGCACTAAATGAAATCGGATGTTCATCCACTTACAGCAAACAAGTAGAGACGAACGTTGAGCATATATTGATTTATTAATCAATTAAGGAATTAAAATAAACCCAAATCAATTAATAAAATGGAAACCCGCTTCCGCAGTGGCAAAGTTTATTGCCGCTGTGTTTAAACCAGATTTTATGTATCGGCATGTTTATTCTACTTGCCTTGTCGCCAGGTTCTTAAATAAACAAACAGAACATGGCAAGTTGCCGTGGTGAATTCACTCCAACCCACCTACTACTCGGCAATATTCTGTTCAAACGCTTAAAACACACAAAATAACACAAATAGCTTATGTCAACGTCAGATGAAGTGAATAAGTACTCGGTTACATTAACTCAAAACGATTTATTCATATAATAATGGCTATGTTCATGATGCCTTGTGATTGTGTTTATCAAGACTAATGTTGATGTTAATCGGGATTGAACATGCACTGTGTGCATCTTTTATTTGGAGTGCCATATATTTACATAAATCGGGATTTTACATGCACATAACGCCATGCGATGTTGTTTGAAATATATTTACATGTTATTAGGAATTTGTCATGTACAATATCTTGTGATGTTGTTTTATATTTTTTTTCTATCATCGCGGATATAAAATGCAAAATCCGTTTATATGAATGTGCTTGATATTTTGATGGTGTAAATAAATATTAAATGATATGTTATATTCATATATTCCAGAGACAAAATTTATGGAACTTGAAAGAATGTAAAATGCAAGAATAGCCACATTCAGAAACCACACCTAACCCACAATGCTTAATAGCAGAAATGTAAAGAGAGCATTTGTTTACTATGAGATTAATTAAAATAAATTTAAAAAAACATCACAAACAATTAATGAAAACTGAGAACCTGAGTGGTTACCGCACTGTATTGGTTAGTGGAAAAACATTTTCTCACCAGGTTTTTGAGTGCACCAACCTCACATATGTTAAACAATGAATGCTAGTTTATATATTAATTATTAATAATAGTTCTGTGTACTTCTTATTTTATCTTATCCTTGAGTACAATCACTCGAATACAAATTCAAAAGTCAAAGTCAAAGTCAAAGAATTTATTAGCGTATTCAAAATGAACATTGCTAAATAACATACATAACACAATGTATGACATGTCGTGGAAATAAATACATGACAAGAATGAAAGAAAAAAACAACACAAAACAACACAATATAGGAAAACAAACAAACAGAAATGTAAGGTTAACTATAAGATGTATTTTGTTTTTGTAACATTATGATATTATTATAAATTTGTAATCAATTATTTATAATTTCATCTCCGCGCAAGGCAATGCTTGTGGGGGTGTCCCTTGTAAACAAACTCTTTCGTATGTGCATATCAATTTATCCTTCTTTCGCTACAAAATACAATAAAATTAAAACTCAATAATACAGAGTATACAGATTGTAAGCCGTGCTCAAAACCTCGGTAACTTTGATATACGCTAGTCGATAACATGTAAATTAAACAACCTGTCAACTTAAACGACTACCATTTATAGGAGTTTTACAGTAATAACAGACTGATCAATTCCTCAGTGTGTGCCATACAATGTCAACTTAGTGATTTGTGTATGTTATTGAGAAGAGATTTGATCTGTTTGGTCAATCAGTCTGTATGCATCTTACAATAAGAAATACCCTTTGAAAATCGGTACAAACGATTATCATTAGTTGGAAGTTACAGACGAGTGAAACCCCGTTATTACGACCACTAGTAAGACCGGGCAAAGGTGGTCTTGATTACTGAGGTAGTCTATATTTTAAGGTGGAATGTAGCACACAGTTGTAAAATGAGAATTGTGGTCTTTATGCAGGTGTGGTCTTAATTTCAATGTGGTCTTTATTGGGAGTTTTACTCTAATGATAGATGATTCCTACAACATGTACAAGGAACCATACTTATAGTTGGATACAACTGGTAATATAATATGATATTTAAATTTGAAGATACAACGTCTGCTCTTGCGGCTATAATTGGGATAGGTCACAGCTTATCTCTAGTATTTGTTCATTTCTTGTTTCTCTGTTTATCTAGCACTTAATATGTTTACACATCCACTTGTCTGTTTTGTTTTTATTAAATTTGATTTCAAGATTATCTAACTGCCGAAAAACTTGAACTCAACAGCCGATTACCATGATAACATTTCAGAAAGAAACAAGGACGCACTAATAAAATCATGTCATATAACCTAACTTTGTAAACTAGTTTGCTTGTATTATACAAAGAAGTTTGTGATTGTAGACATATTTTACGGAGAATGTCTAACAAGTCAATGCCAGTTTCATTAAACACCGACAAAGTATTCGTGTACATGTGTAAGTACTAGTGCCTATAATTTTTTTAATATTTATTTTTCTAAAATTCTATAAGGCCCAAGTATTAACATGCCTTTGGTGCTTTCACTCATCAAACTATGACTAATAAATCACCTATTAGTAACTCTAAAAGTAAACTGTGTTACCATCCATTTAGTAATGTACAAACAAAACATGCACTTAAATAAAACCCATACGAAGGATGCTCATTAAACATAATACGATGTCGAGATTACAATAAGTCTTCAGCAAGTCAAGTACAGTTTACAAATTATTCTAACCTGTATAAATAATAAAATCAGCCGCAAACTTAATCTTTTTTACATGCAACATATTTAAATGCTCTAACATAGGTACATCGATACGAAAGAACGAGCACCTGTACCTAACCAAGGACGGTCGTAAACTACGCCTGAATGCCTAAAATCTTATCACTGAAGACTGCAACCGACCCCTCCTTCAAGTGACGTCTATAGATGACCCACCTGCCTGCAGCAAATCAACAGATCCTCCCTTCAATTGATGTTTATAGATGACCCACCTGCATGCAGCAAATCAACCGACCCTCCCTTCAACTGACGTCTATAGATGACACATCTACATGCAGCAAATCAACCGACCCTCTCTTCAACTGACGTCTATTGATGACACACCTGCATGCAGCGTATCAACCGACCCTTCCTTCAACTGACGTCTATAGATGACCCACCTGCATGCAGCGTATCAACCGACCCTTCCTTCAAATAACGTTTATAGATAAAACACCTGCATGAGGCGTATCAACCGACCCTTCCTTCAACTGACGTTTATAGATAAAACACCTGCATACAGCGTATCAACCGACCCTTCCTTCAAATGACGTCTATAGATGACCCACCTGCATGAGGCATATCAACCGACCCTTCCGTTAACGATAGGTGACACATCTGCCTGCAGCATGTCAACTGGTCTGTTTGTTTTTGCTTCCGATACACGCGGCATAGTGAAAGATTCAATTCCAATTGTGATTTGACACGTGTATACAGTCATGTAAACGGCAAATACTATTTTAACCGTAAATACATGTAGCGACCACATCGGTATCATGCAGTACAAGACCAAGCTGTTGTCTAAACATGTACAGGTCTTTGTTGTCAGGCATTATTACGGCCTTCCATCAGTTATAAAGAAACTGATGCCCGGTATTAAGTATACATAATTTTAAAGAAATATGACATTTTACAGAAAGTTTCCGATAGCAACATTTCTCTGTTTTACTGACTCAGATTTTTGTTGTAAATTATTTAAACATGTACTATGTTTTTTAACCTAAATATTTTCATCACTAATAAAGACATTACATTCAATTTGGTACACATTAAGATAAACTGAACATGATTGTGTGCAACGTATAATGGGAAGTTACCTATAGAACACATCGAGTTTTAAGTAAAACTATTACCTTTCTTTTTGTCGTCAACTATAGAAAGAAAAAGGAGCTTTTGAAACACTTCAATGTCTCAGATGTGGTCAATCACTGTACCACTATATAATACTAGATATCTTAAAAGCTGTATGTTCACAGTTCAGGGAGGAACACTTCAATGTCTCAGATGTGGTTAATCATTGTACCACTATATAATACTAGATATCTTAAAAGCTGCCTGTTCACAGTTCAGGGAGGAACACTTCAATGTCTCAGATGTGGTTAATCATTGTACCACTATATAATACTAGATGTATTAAAAGCTGTCTGTTCACAGTTCAGGGAGGAACACTTCAATGTCTCAGATGTGGTTAATCATTGTACCACTATATAATACTAGATATCTTAAAAGCTGCCTGTTCACAGTTCAGGGAGGAACACTTCAATGTCTCAGATGTGGTTAATCATTGTACCACTATATAATACTAGATATCTTAAAAGCTGCCTGTTCACAGTTCAGGGAGGAACACTTCAATGTCTCAGATGTGGTTAATTATTGTACCACTATATAATACTAGATATCTTAAAAGCTGTATGTTCACAGTTCAGGGAGGAACAATTCAATGTCTCAGATGTGGTTAATTATTGTACCACTATATAATACTAGATGTCTTAAAAGCTGTCTGTTCGCAATTCAGTGAGGAACACTTCAATGTCTCAGATGTGGTTAATCAGTGGACCACTATATAATACTAGTTGTCTTAAAGCTGCCTAGTCACAGTTTAGTGTGGAACATTTCAATGTCTCAGATGTGGTTAATCATTGTACCACAATATAATACTAGATGTCTTAAAAGCTGTCTGTTCACAGTTCAGCGTGGAACACTTCAATGTCTCAGATGTGGTTAATCATTGTACCACTTTATAATACTAGATGTCTTAAAAGCGGTCTGTTCACAGTTTAGGGTGGAACATTTCAATGTCTCAGATTTGGTTAATTATTGTGCCACTATATAATACTAGATGTCTTAAAAGCTGTCTATTCACAGTTTAGGGTGGAACACTTCAATGTCTCAGATGTTCTTAATCATTGTACCGTTATATAATACTAGATGTCTTAAAAGCTGTCTGTTCACAGTCAAGGGTGGAACACTTCAATGTCTCATACGTGGTTAATCATTGTACCACTATTTAATACTAGATGTCTTAAAAGCTGTCTGTTCACAGTTCAGGTAGGAACACTACAATGTCTCAGATGTGGTTAATCATTGTACCACTATATAATACTAGATGTCTTAAAAGCTGTCTGTTCACAGTCCAGGGTGGAACACTTCAATGTCTCATACGTGGTTAATTATTGTACCACTATGTATTACTAGATGTCTTAAAGCTGCCTGTTCACAGACAGAGTGGAACACTTCAGTGTCTCAGATGTGGTTAATCATTGTACCACTATATAATACTAGATGTCTTAAAAGCTGCCTGTTCACAGTTCAGGACGGAACACTTAAATGTCTCAGATGTGGTTAATCATTGTACCACTATATAATACTAGATGTCTTAAAAGCTGTCTGTTCACAGTTTAGGGTGGAACATTTCAATGTTTCAGATGTGGTTAATCATTGTACTACTATATAATAATAGATGTCTTAAACGCTGCCTGTTCACAGTTCAGGTAGGAACACTACAATGTCTCAGATGTGGTTAATCATTGTACTACTATATAATAATAGATGTCTTAAAAGCTCTCTGTTCACAGTTCAGGAAGGAACACTTCAATGTCTCACATGTGGTTAATCATTGTACCACTACATATTACTAGATGTCTTAAAAGCTGCCTGTTCACAGTTCAGGAAGAAACACTTCAATGTCTCAGATGTGGTTAATCATTGTACCACTATATAATACTCGATGTCTTTAAACCTGCCTGTTCACAGTTCATGGTGGAACACTTCAATGTCTCACATGTGGTTAATCATTGTACCACTACATATTACTAGATGTCTTAAAAGCTGCCTGTTCACAGTTCAGGAAGAAACACTTCAATGTCTCAGATGTGGTTAATCATTGTACCACTATATAATACTCGATGTCTTTAAAGCTGCCTGTTCACAGTTCATGGTGGAACACTACAATGTCTTAGATGTGGTTAATTATTGTACCACTATATACTACTCGATGTCTTTAAAGCTGCTTGTTCACAGTTCATGGTGGAACACTTCAATTTCTCAGATGTGGTTAATCATTGTACCACTTTATAATACTAGATGTCTTAAAAGCTGCCTTTTCACAGTCAAGGGTGGAACAGTTCAATGTCTCAGATGTGGTTAATCATTGTACCACTTTATAATACTAGATGTCTTAAAAGCTGCCTGTTCACAGTCCAGGGAGGAACACTTCAATTCTCAGATGTGGTTAATCATTGTACCACTATATAATACTAGATGTCTTAAAAGCTGCCTGTTCACAGTTCAGGCAGGAACACTTTAATGTCTCAGATGTTGTTAATCATTGTACTAGTATATAATACTAGATGTCTTAAAAGCTGTATGTTCACAGTCCAGGGTGGAACACTACAATGTCTCAGATGTGGTTAATAATTGTACCACTATATAATACTAGATGTCTTAAAAGCTGCCTGTTCACAGTTCAGGACGGAACACTACAATGTCTCAGATGTGGTTAATCATTGTACCGTTATATAATACAAGATGTCTTTAAAGCTGCCTGTTCACAGTTCAGGACGGAACACTTAAATGTCTCAGATATGGTTAATCATTGTACCACTATATAATACTAGATGTCTTAAAAGCTGTCTGTTCACAGTCCAGGACGGAACACTTAAATGTCTCAGATGTGGTTAATCATTGTACCACTATATAATACTAGATGTCTTAAAAGCTGCCTGTTCACAGTTCAGGACGTAACACTGTAATGTCTCAGATGTGGTTAATCATTGTACCACTATATAATACTAGATGTATTAAAAGCTGCCTGTTCACAATCCAGGGTGGAACACTTAAATGTCTCAGATGTTGTTAATCATTGTACCACTATATTATACTAGATGTCTTAAAATCTGCCTGTTCACAGTTTAGGACGGAACACTTAAATTTCTCAGATGTGGTTAATTATTGTACCTCTATATAATACTAGATGTCTTAAAAGCTGTCTGTTCACAGTCCAGGGTGGAACACTACAATGTCTCAGATATGGTTAATCATTTTACCACTATATAATACTAGATGTCTTTAAAGCTGCCTGTTCACAGTTCAGTACGGACCACTTAAATGTCTCAGATGTGGTTAATCATTGTACCACTATATAATACTAGATGTATTAAAAGCTGCCTGTTCACAGTCCAGGGTGGAACACTTAAATGTCTCAGATGTGGTTAATCATTGTACCACTATATAATACTAGATGTCTTAAAAGCTGTCTGTTCACAGTCCAGGACGAAACACTACAATGTCTCAGATGTGGTTAATCATTGTACCACTATATAATACTAGATGTCTTAAAAGCTGCCTGTTCACAGTTCAGGGAGGAACACTTCAATGTCTCAGATGTGGTTAATCATTGTACCATTATATAATACTAGATGTATTAAAAGCTGCCTGTTCACAGTTCAGGACGTAACACTGTAATGTCTCAGATGTGGTTAATCATTGTACCACTATATAATACTAGATGTCTTAAAAGCTGCCTGTTCACAGTTCAGGACGTAACACTGTAATGTCTCAGATGTGGTTAATCATTGTACTACTATATAATACTAGATGTCTTAAAAGCTGCCTGTTCACAGTTCAGGACGGAACACTGTAATGTCTCAGATGTGGTTAATCATTGTACCACTCTATAATACTAGATGTCTTAAAAGCTGCCTGTTCACAGTTCAGGACGGAAAACTGAAATGTCTCAGATGTGGTTAATCATTGTACCACTCTATAATACTAGATGTCTTAAAAGCTGCCTGTTCACAGTTCAGGACGGAAAACTGAAATGTCTCAGATGTGGTTAATCATTGTACCATTATATAATACTAGATGTCTTAAAAGCTGCCTGTTCACAGTTCAGGACGGACCACTTAAATGTCTCAGATGTGGTCAATCATTGTACCACTATATAATACTAGATGTATTAAAAGCTGCCTGTTCACAGTCCAGGGTGGAACACTTAATTGTCTCAGATGTGGTTAATCATTGTACCACTATATAATACTAGATGTCTTAAAAGCTGTCTGTTCACAGTCCAGGACGAAACACTTAAATGTCTCAGATGTGGTTAATCATTGTACCACTATATAATACTAGATGTCTTAAAAGCTGCCTGTTCACAGTTCAGGACGTAACACTGTAATGTCTCAGATGTGGTTAATCATTGTACCACTATATAATACTAGATGTCTTAAAGCTGCCTGTTCACAGTTCAGGACGTAACACTGTAATGTCTCAGATGTGGTTAATCATTGTACCACTATATAATACTAGATGTCTTAAAGGTGCCTGTTCACAGACAGAGTGGAACACTTCAGTGTCTCAGATGTGGTTAATCATTGTACCACTATATAATACTAGATGTCTTAAAAGCTGCCTGTTCACAGTTCAGGACGGAACACTTAAATGTCTCAGATGTGGTTAATCATTGTACCACTATATAATACTAGATGTCTTAAAAGCTGTCTGTTCACAGTTTAGGGTGGAACATTTCAATGTTTCAGATGTGGTTAATCATTGTACTACTATATAATAATAGATGTCTTAAAAGCTGCCTGTTCACAGTTCAGGTAGGAACACTACAATGTCTCAGATGTGGTTAATCATTGTACTACTATATAATAATAGATGTCTTAAAAGCTCTCTGTTCACAGTTCAGGAAGGAACACTTCAATGTCTCACATGTGGTTAATCATTGTACCACTACATATTACTAGATGTCTTAAAAGCTGCCTGTTCACAGTTCAGGAAGAAACACTTCAATGTCTCAGATGTGGTTAATCATTGTACCACTATATAATACTCGATGTCTTTAAATCTGCCTGTTCACAGTTCATGGTGGAACACTACAATGTCTTAGATGTGGTTAATCATTGTACCACTATATAATACTCGATGTCTTTAAAGCTGCCTGTTCACAGTTCATGGTGGAACACTTCAATGTCTTAGATGTGGTTAATCATTGTACCACTTTATAATACTAGATGTCTTAAAAGCTGCCTTTTCACAGTCCAGGGTGGAACAGTTCAATGTCTCAGATGTGGTTAATCATTGTACCACTTTATAATACTAGATGTCTTAAAAGCTGCCTGTTCACAGTCCAGGGAGGAACACTTCAATGTCTCAGATGTGGTTAATCATTGTACCACTATATAATACTAGATGTCTTAAAAGCTGCCTGTTCACAGTTCAGGTAGGAACACTTTAATGTCTCAGATGTTGTTAATCATTGTGCTAGTATATAATACTAGATGTCTTAAAAGCTGTATGTTCACAGTCCAGGGTGGAACACTACAATGTCTCAGATGTGGTTAATAATTGTACCACTATATAATACTAGATGTATTAAAAGCTGCCTGTTCACAGTTCAGGACGGAACACTACAATGTCTCGGATGTGGTTAATCATTGTTCCGTTATATAATACAAGATGTCTTTAAAGCTGCCTGTTCACAGTTCAGGACGGAACACTTAAATGTCTAAGATATGGTTAATCATTGTACCACTATATAATACTAGATGTCTTAAAAGCTGTCTGTTCACAGTCCAGGACGGAACACTTAAATGTCTCAGATGTGGTTAATCATTGTACCACTATATAATACTAGATGTCTTAAAAGCTGCCTGTTCACAGTTCAGGACGTAACACTGTAATGTCTCAGATGTGGTTAATCATTGTACCACTATATAATACTAGATGTCTTAAAAGCTGCCTGTTCACAATCCAGGGTGGAACACTTAAATGTCTCAGATGTTGTTAATCATTGTACCACTATATTATACAAGATGTCTTAAAATCTGCCTGTTCGCAGTTTAGGACGGAACACTTAAATTTCTCAGATGTGGTTAATTATTGTACCTCTATATAATACAAGATGTCTTAAAAGCTGTCTGTTCACAGTCCAGGGTGGAACACTACAATGTCTCAGATATGGTTAATCATTGTACCACTATATAATAGTAGATGTCTTTAAAGCTGCCTGTTCACAGTTCAGGACGGACCACTTAAATGTCTCAGATGTGGTTAATCATTGTACCACTATATAATACTAGATGTATTAAAAGCTGCCTGTTCACAATCCAGGGTGGAACACTTAAATGTCTCAGATGTGGTTAATCATTGTACCACTATATAATACTAGATGTCTTAAAAGCTGCCTGTTCACAGTTCAGGACGTAACACTTAAATGTCTCAGATGTGGTTAATCATTGTACCACTATATAATACTAGATGTCTTAAAAGCTGCCTGTTCACAGTTCAGGACGGAACACTGTAATGTCTCAGATGTGGTTAATCACTGTACCACTCTATAATACTAGATGTCTTAAAAGCTGCCTGTTCACAGTTCAGGACGGAAAACTTAAATGTCTCAGATGTGGTTAATCATTGTACCATTATATAATACTAGATGTCTTAAGAGCTGCCTGTTCACAGTTCAGGACGGAACACTTAAATGTCTCAGATGTGGTTAATCATTGTACCACTATATAATACTAGATGTATTAAAAGCTGCCTGTTCACAGTCCAGGGTGGAACACTTAAATGTCTCAGATGTGGTTAATCATTGCACCACTATATAATACTAGATGTCTTAAAAGCTGCCTGTTCACAGTCCAGGGTGGAACAGTTCAATGTCTCAGATATGGTTAATCATTGTACCACTATATAATACTAGATGTCTTAAAAGCTGCCTGTTCACAGTCCAGGGTGGAAGAGTTCAATGTCTCAGATGTGGTTAATCATTGTACCACTATATAATACTAGATGTCTTAAAAGCTGCCTGTTCACAGTTCAGGTAGGAACACTACAATGTCTCAGATGTGGTTAATCATTGTACCACTATTTAAAACTAGATGTCTTAAAAGCTGCCTGTTCACAGTTCAGGACGGAACACTACAATGTCTCAGATGTGGTTAATCATTGTACCACTATATAATACTAGATGTCTTAAAAGCTGCCTGTTCACAGTTCAGGTAGGAACACTACAATGTCTCAGATGTGGTTAATCATTGTACCACTATATAATACTCGATGTCTTAAAGCTGTCTGTTCACAGTCCAGGGTGGAACACTTGAATGTCTCATACGTGGTTAATCATTGTACCACTATTTAATACTAGATGTCTTAAAAGCTGTCTGTTCACAGTTCAGGTAGGAACACTACAATGTCTCAGATGTGGTTAACCATTGTACCACTATATCATACTAGATGTCTTAAAAGCTGCCTGTTCACAGTTCAGGTAGGAACACTACAATGTCTCAGATGTGGTTAATCATTGTACTACTATATAATACTCGATGTCTTAAAAGCTGCCTGTTTACAGTTCAGTGTAGAACATTTCAATGTCTCAGATGTGGTTAATAATTGTACCACTATATAATACTAGATGTCTTAAAAGCTGCCTGTTCACAGTTCAGGTAGGAACACTACAATGTCTCAGATGTGGTTAATCATTGTACCACTATATAATACTAGATGTCTTAAAAGCTGCCTGTTCACAGTTCAGGTAGGAACACTACAATGTCTCAGATGTGGTTAATCATTGTACCACTATATAATACTAGATGTCTTAAAAGCTGCCTGTTCACAGTTCAGGTAGGAACACTACAATGTCTCAGATGTGGTTAATCATTGTACCACTATATAATACTCGATGTCTTAAAAGCTGCCTGTTTACAGTTTAGTGTGGAACACTTCAATGTCTCAGATGTGGTTAATCATTGTACCACTATATAATACTAGATATCTTAAAAGCTGCCTGTTTACAGTTCAGTGTGAAACATTTCAATGTCTCAGATGTGGTTAATCATTGTACCACTATATAATACTAGATGTCTTAAAAGCTGCCTGTTCACAGTTCAGGTAGGAACACTACAATGTCTCATACGTGGTTAATCATTGTACCACTATTTAATACTAGATGTCTTAAATGCTGCCTGTTCACAGTTCAGGTAGGAACACTACAATGTCTCAGATGTGGTTAATCATTGTACCACTATATAATACTAGATGTCTTAAAAGCTGCCTGTTCACAGTTCAGGTAGGAACACTACAATGTCTCAGATGTGGTTAATCATTGTACCACTATATAATACTCGATGTCTTAAAAGCTGCCTGTTTACAGTTTAGTGTGGAACACTTCAATGTCTCAGATGTGGTTAATCATTGTACCACTATATAATACTCGATGTCTTAAAAGCTGCCTGTTTACAGTCCAGGGTGGAACACTACAATGTCTCAGATGTGGTTAATCATTGTACCACTATATAATACTAGATGTCTTAAAAGCTGTCAGTTCCCAGTTCAGGACGGAACACTTCAATGTCTCAGATGTGGTAAATCATTGTACCACTATATAATACTAGATATCTTAAAAGCTGCCTGTTTACAGTTCAGGTAGGAACACTACAATGTCTCAGATGTGGTTAATCATTGTACCACTATATAATACTAGATGTCTTAAAAGCTGTCTGTTCACAGTTCAGGACGGAACACTACAATGTCTCAGATGTGGTTAATCATTGTACCACTATATAATACTAGATGTCTTAAAAGCTGTCTGTTCACAGTTCAGGACGGAACACTACAATGTCTCAGATATGGTTAATCATTGTACCACTATATAATACTAGATGTCTTAAAAGCTGTCTGTTCACAGTTTAGTGTGGAACACTTCAATGTCTCAGATGTGATTAATCATTGTACCACTATATAATACTAGATATCTTAAAAGCTGCCTGTTTACAGTTCAGGACGGAACACTACAATGTCTCAGATATGGTTAATCATTGTACCACTATATAATACTAGATGTCTTAAAAGCTGCATGTTCACAGTTCAGTGTGGTACACTTTAATGTCTCAGATGTTGTTAATCATTGTACCACTATATAATACTAGATGTCTTAAAAGCTGTCTGTTCACAGTTCAGGACGGAACACTTCAATATCTCAGATGTGGTTAATCATTGTACCACTATATGATACTAGATGTCTAAAAAGCTGTCTGTTCACAGTTCAGAACGGAACACTTCAATGTCTCAGATGTGGTTAATCATTGTACCACTATATAATACTAGATGTCTTAAAAGCTGCCTGTTCACAGTTCAGGACGGAACACTTCAATGTCTCAGATGTGATTAATCATTGTACCACTATATAATACCAGGGTTAGGGTAAGTTTTATTTATCTAGAGGCTATTACCATGGTTAATACTGACCATTAACCAACGGACAATTTCCATGTGAAATAACAATTCCAAAGCAATAAATAGCCAATGCAGCCGATCAAACACATGGTGTAAATGTCTGATCACGAATCGTTCGATTCATCACTTGGGGTCTAGTATCCCGTTATGCTCTGTGAATGGATCCAGATTTTGGCCCATTACTGTGCTCCTTGTCAACCGAACCTTGTTGTACCACTGATTTACATTACAAATGATGTCTTCATGAAATTAAGCTTTCACTGAGATGTTATTACAATCAACTGTAGTGCTAGAAAGTAAATTCCTAATGTCCAGAAAATATTCTTTTCAAATTGCATTTATGACATTTAAAAAACTTTTATGTTAACATTCAAAACTCAAACCTTAATCTTTTTCAGATCTCTAATCATATGATGAGTAGACAAGATGAATCCTGAATGTGCAGAAACTGTTGAACAGATGGTGGCTAAAATCTCTGACAATATTAAGGTATGTCAAAATTGTAGAAATAATCAGTTGTCAAAACTCACACCAACATTTCTGGAGTTTTAACTGGTAGGAAAATTGCTCACTTAAAATATGATGAACACATGAAATTTCTGTCAGTTGGAAACTTATTTCACTATAACAAAATCACGAAGCTTGACCTAATACAGGATGTCAGTTTATAACACTTTCATATAAATTCAATATGAAGCACAGAAACTGATCTGACATCTGCTTCTGAGGTGTTTTGAGTTTTTCACTTAGACATAGCTAAATGGTTTTTAAATACAGCAACACTATTCTGAAAGTAGCAATTAACAGTGATTAGCTGTACTCAACGCATAAATGTGTTTGCAAACAACAGTCGGTTACACTTATTCCAAAAACACCAGGCATCATTGAACATGATGGAGACGTTACGGTTTCAGACAAATTTGTCACAAGTCTAAATGCACTTGTTCACATTGAAATAAAAAATTCAGTAATTTCAGAGTTGACCAGACTACACAATATGAGATGACCAGAAGCTGTTAACAGATGTTGGCTAGAATTACAAGATCCTGAAGGTACTAAACACTGTAAATAAAGCCAGATGTAAAACAGTCAACAGAAACTTGCAAACTGCAAAGAATATTCCAAGGTTTATCACCTTGAACGGTTAGAAGCAAAGCAATACTTGAGTCTAAAACCAGGTTATAGGTTGCACCAACCTGCAAGTTTTTCCCAAGCATTTTTAGGTCTACTAAAATTACATAAAAACTTTTATCACTTAAAATTTTGCCTATTTTATTGGAGTTGTTTCATTTTTATCGTCTTCTTTATTTTGAAGCACTTCGTTATTAAGACAAAATAACATGTTTCAGTATCTGAAACTGCTTGAATCCCTATAACATTGTCAGGGCCTCTAACACAGTATAATATTTGGTGTATTCTCTTGTTAATATATGTCTAAGATCAGAGGCAGTTGTGATTGATGTAACGGTTCTCCAGTTTCCATATTCTCCTTGCTAGCATTGATGTCTATGATTCGAGTCATCTTGTATCCTAGACGTGGTAACAGTGCTTTTTACTTTGATTTGTAGGACATGAATAAAGACAAAGCCCTTAAGTCATACTTGTTCATGAGGCAGAAAAGCCTTTAAGAAAAAGGTGAAATATGCATATCAGGAATCGCCATATTCAGAAAAAACTGCCTCACCACACAGTAAAGAAGAAGAGAGGGGGAGAGAGCATGGTTAATAAAATTATCAGTTTCAAAAAAGGCACCACTAACAATTAACAAAAATGAGAACCCGAGGGGTAACCGCCTTGGAACGGTCAGTGGCAAATCAAATTGCCAATAGGGGTTTAAACCAGGTTCTAGGGTGCACCAACCTCAAACTTACCCCAACAGGTTCTCATATCACAAAACAAGTACAAGTTGTCTTGGTGAAAAAACTTCAACCCACTTATCGGCTTAACAATGTTGCATGCAAAAGCACACAAACATATAAAACATAAGAAGCTAAGACCATTGCAAAGCCGAAGGGGCGGGTACTCAATGATCTTACCGAGACCAGAGCTCCTGGAGCAAAATCAGCAAGAACACAATGACAGGGATAAAAGAAACAAATCGAGCTTCTAGGTTCTTTTAAGAAAAGATTTCCCCATTAACCTTCATAAACTCTTAAAATGTCTCCCCGTACATTCAATCAGTGCTGTTATCAGTAACGTCCTTTGAAGGTCGTTGAGCACGATACTTATGTACAAAGTTAATAGTACTTCTAAAATTACTTTTTGTTTTTATATTTCGGCCAGTTTAAAGATAGGTGGTTTCAATATCTCAGCCAATAAGGTTTTGGATATTGTCCAATCACCCCCACGGATATACTTCCTGCTTTTTAAATTTTGCCTTTGGCGTTGTCTGTGATACGCAGGATTTATATTCTAAGATCCCCTATCAAAATTCTATTCTGTTTAGTTCCGCCCATTGTTTTTTCGTTTAGGGCAAACCCATTATTTTAGCTGGGGACCATACGCCGCTGAACATGGAATGATATTAATCTAAAAATACCGCATTGAAGGTTCCATGTTCACCGCCATATGCATACCATCGTTTGGGATGGACTAAAATTGTACTGTTTATTGGTGTAAATATTGAGTTGCGCTCAACCCGGGGCTAGGCGGCGTGGGCAGTAATTTGCATTTCCATTACTGTCCATGAACAGGCTCAATCAAACCGAGCCTGCAATATTTTCATATTTGTCCTCTTCGATGGATTTCAAAGTTCCCTTTTCATCTATTTAAACCCCTGCCACCGTCGTGCAACCAAAGAGGTAAGCATTATGATCAACTGTAGAAGGGTTAATCACCAGGCCTGAAGAGCGCTGTGAAATATCATGTTGGTAACCTTTCTTTTTAAATTTACAGATGTTTTTTTACGAATAGCCGGGATAAATTATCACTGCCTTTTATCTGTTGAAGTTTATCGATGAAATCTTAATGAAAAACTGACTGTGAAATACCTTGTTGCAAAAGTGATTTTAAACTGCATCTGTATTTATGAATTTAATCTGGGTATCGGCGATAAAACTTGCAAAAGGTTTTACTTAATTTGTAATACCGATAACCTTGTTTCAAAAAATTTTGGAATGCAAAGATTACGTTCATTGAAATCATTAACATCGTTGCAAGCTCTTGAAAAGCGAACAAGCTGTGAGAAATAAACCCCATAAGATGTAGCACGGGGATCATCGGCGTCTAAAAACGGAGAATTTACTACACTCAACAAAAGTTCCAATTGGTCATGCATTGTATATGTTTACAATATATGCTAGTTTCGTTTCTTCCCCACGTTAAGAGCGGTTGTGGAAAGAACTATTTTGTCTAGAAATCAATTATCTAATGTATTTTTAATCTATATTGATTGTTTTCTTAAACAAATCCAGTACCATTTACTTCACGTACTTACAGCGCAGGGTCAAAATTTAAACAGTCTTTAGTTAAAAGGGAGGTAATTTTAAAACAAATTAGTTTGAAAGGGGTTTATTTAAACAAATGTGCTATTGATGATTCATGTTTTCTGTTTTTCCTACTAATAAGGGGTCCTTTTGAAACAAAACAAGGAATTAAGAGTAAATTTCTGTGTGCTTGACCTTTTTATGCAAGAAATGCATTTTAGCAGAATTAAGGATAACTCTTGACAAACTGTTCGAAAGGCAGTTATTACAATATTAAAGCTTAAGTTGAAGACTGATGATGACATACGATCATAAGTAAAGAGTGAATTAAATGACTTTCTAATAAAATATGACGGACAAAAAGTGACCAATTAGAATTTTTTTTGAGTGTATATTAAAATTAAAATCATCTCTTTTATCATAAATTTTAGTAGTGACATAACCATTTTCAATGGACAGATTTAGATCGAGAAAGTTTGCTTTTCTGAAGTGTTCGCTTTATAATTTGTAGTTCTTTAGGATAAATCTTATTAACCAGTAATGGAAAATGGTTATTGTCTATATTTAATAAATCATCCTGCCTGCCTGCCTGCCTGCCTGCCTGCCTGTATCCTGCCTGCCTGCCTGCCTGCCTACCTACGTACCTACGTACCTACGTACCTACCTACCTACCTACCTACCTACGTGTACCTACGTACCTACGTACCTACGTACCTACCTACCTACCTACCTACGTACCTACGTACCTACCTACCTACCTACCTACCTACCTACCAACCTACCTACCTACCTACCTACCTACCTACCTACCTACCTACCTACCTACCTACCTACCTACCTACCTACCTACCTACCTACCTACCTACCTACCTACCTACCTACCTACCTACCTACCTACCTACCTACCTACCTACCTACCTACCTACCTACCTACCTACCTACCTACCTACCTACCTACCTACCTACCTACCTACCTACCTACCTACCTACCTACCTACCTACCTACCTACCTACCTACCTACCTACCTACCTACCTACCTACCTACCTACCTACCTACCTACCTACCTACCTACCTACCTACCTACCTACCTACCTACCTACCTACCTACCTACCTACCTACCTACCTACCTACCTACCTACCTACCTACCTACCTACCTACCTACCTACCTACCTACCTACCTACCTACCTACCTACCTACCTACCTACCTACCTACCTACCTACCTACCTACCTACCTACCTACCTACCTACCTACTTAAATCAATAAAATAATAAAATTAATACATATACTTCGATATTTTCAATCAATATATTAATTTATAAATGTACATTGAATATTTTAAATTAATATATACGCGAGCACAAAAGAAACGCCTCATGTATATTATTTAAGCATGTTTATCAATTGCTTAACATGACTGGATACTTGTTGCGCTAGGACATTCATTCCTTATAAGAACCGATGATAAAAACACTTTATTGTGTGTGCATTATACCATGAAATGTTTGTTTTCTGTTTCATAAATAGATTTATAAAATCACTGCTTACTGAGAGATATGATTTATATTTATTCTTAGCCGAAACGTTCCTTTTAATAATGCTCGAGTATATTTACATGTGTAATCAATCTATACACTTTTATAATCAGTATTTCATATATAACATTTTAATTAATATATAATATAATTTTTACTTTTACTATAAACATAAATGTTAACTTAAATATTTACAGTAAAACCCTATAAAAATGACTGTGTACATGTACTAAGTGATTTGTTTTCACAAAAGTTCATGGTTAAATGTAATGTAATGGCAAATCAAGTTTGATTGAATATTTAAGAACACTGTTGTTGTTGTTGTTGTTGTTGTTTTTTTCAGAGTCAGTGATGCAGAATCGTTGCCACAGCAGTAACATGGTTGTGCATCCGAGTTAGGAAACGCCACATAAAAGTTGTTGCTGTCAAAAATAGTTTTACTTTATTATAAATACTTGTAAATAAATGTTAAAATATAACAAAATTTATATTATTAATAACTATTTGATCCATAATTGTGAAACAAAACTGATTAATCACCTGTAAAAAAAAACAGATATACTGCATCGTTCAACTCTTTATCAATTGAGCAATTTAGCAAAAGATATTGAAATAATGAATGTAAAATGTAACAGACTGCTTTGTGCAATCCTTTATCAGTTGAGCAATTTACATGTAGCAGAATATATTGAAATAATGAAAGTGAAAAGTTTTGTATTTGCAATTTCTTGTATAAAACGCACTTGTATGTCACGTGACTGTCTAATTATCAAGAACGCATTGTACTTTATTTCTGTATACATTTTACATGTAGAATTTTACTCGGATATACTCTAAGGAATAAAAATACGAAGTTGTAAAATATATTTTTTATAAAAAATCAATAATTATATACATGCATGTACATGAGGAATATATAAAACTATTCATCATTGTTGAAACTGAATTATGTTATTTAATAATTTGAAGATTAATTATTTTATTATATATTTTTATATTACATGTTCTTATTTATCTTGTTCTGACTGTATAATTTTAGAACATGCACACATGAACCTGGATTTTTTTTAAAGTCAATTAAACTTTACTATTCAACTTAAAATATTTTCAAAAATCTTTTGTTTTCTAAACATGTCAATCACATGTACATACATTTATATACAAGAGGAGTGTGTAAAGTTCCTCAGCAATTAGTTCATTACACACCGAATCGTTGTATGATGTTTTTTATGTTGTAAATTAAATTAAAAGTGTTTATCAAATATGGTCTGCTATTTGTAGGTAGTCAGTCTTGTTTTTCAGAGTCAGTGATGCAGAACCCGAGTGAGAGATACTTAAATCTTGTAATAGTGATAATGTCGGCGTTGTCTTGATCACGTTCACAATCGTCCTCCAGTCCTTCTCGGATGGTCCCTTACAGTCGTCTAACTCCACCGTGACCGGATGTTGCAGCTGACCGACACTGAGCAACAGTTCGCTCCACTCCTGGGATGTCATTTTAATCCACGAGAGTTTAACGGTGATACTCCGTGGCAGCTGGTCGATACTGAAGAAAAGTGTCCGCCATGCAGCAGACGACATTGTTACGGAGAATAGCTCCACACGTTCTAGATGAGTCATTTCAGGTGATACACGCGGTATGACGTCATCCATATCGATCAACGCAAGCTTGAGATGCTGTAGCTGAGTTAGTGTAGGAATGGTTTTTATCATCTCCTGGCAGGATGTCATCCACTTTAACGTTAATGATGATAGGACCGGTGCTGCACGTAGATCTTGCCACAATATGGCGCTGGCTCTGGCTGTCATCTTCTCTCCCCATGGTGGTGGCCGGAACACTAGCTCCTCCAGGCATGCTGGATTCACGTGTAGCTCTCTACATGGTACGTTGGAAAGATGCAGCATCTTCAGCTCGTTCAGACGATGTAGGTCCAAGGTGACGTCACAATCACGGAACTGACCCCTGTGGTCCGAGCAGCCTGTCCAGTTCAACTTGAGCTGTGTCAGTGTTGTGGTCTGGCTGATATAAGCATAGAGACATTTAAGGTTACTGTGAGTCATGTGAACTCTAAGATACAATGATTGTAAGCATGTCAGTCCTGTGAGCGCCGTTATACTGATATCGGACAGAGAGATATATGCTGGTAGTGTCAGATATTTTAATGTACGGGCTGATTCAGTGAGGGTGTCAGCCAGCCATACTGGTTCCTTGTCACAGTCTTCTACTCTCAATGTCTCCAGGGAGTTGAACGCACCAGGATCCAGCGACTGCATGAACACAAAGGGAGGATTATCGGACAGCATGGTGGCTACTATCTTCTCGTTTAATGATACTTGCGGAGATTTCCCGATACTTTCATTAACTTGCTTTATTGATTTCAAAGCTTTTACATCATATGTTAGGCTGTGTTTATCAAGCCCGAAATAAAGAGGGATGGGACAACTGTCATTTCCATTTCTCAAACTTTCTTGTAGACACTCTAACTGCATTGACTGGTAAGATTTTATTATTTTCCTAGCCTTGTTATAATCTAGGTCATAATTAACCATATACATGTATGTTCTATAGTGACGCGTGACACCGTCAAGGTCAACGATCGTCTGCAGCTCACCGGAAATACATGTATATACTTCCGGATTAATGCCACATACAAAAACAAATAGATTTTCCATTTCTAATATGCTTGAAAGCGATGAGCAAACTTCGACTATAGTTGATTTTATAGTTCCGTTGCTCCATTCAGAAGTTATGTACAAGGCAGCCATAAATTCCTGTATAGATTTATGTTGGAAGAAAACTTGATACCGCTTTACGGAGACTTTACTTCTGTCCTTGCTTTGACTCAACAGTTCGATTTTCAGACAAAACTCTAGTTCCTGCTGTGTAAGAAAGTTCAACACAGTTGTGCTTTCAAACACCAGGCTAGATTCTTTTGTCTTCTGAAATAATGCATAGAACGCTAACTTCCCGACCTTTAAGAGTAAGTTCATATACTGTTTACACAACGCGTTATGTCTCATACATTCTGGGACTGTTGCATTACGTTCCGCGTTTCCAGTAGGAAGGATCGGTGCATTTTTCTTGTTCAAACCCCGCTGAAGAGTTAATTCAATAGTGTTACTGTATGTTTCACATTTCGACTTGCCGATGCTAAGACCATCAAACCAGATACAAATAAGCTGCAGTAAGATGTACGGAATTAAACGGATATCTCCGAGTTTTACCGAAGATACTTTTCTGTCAAAGTCGTTCAGGTCAGGCTCCCTTTCGCCACTGTTTTCGCTCAGGAGTTTAACGGCATTTGATTTCAGTTCTTGAGAAGTTTTGTCATCGAGCGTGGATATCTCTATATGTCTGTCAATTAGGTTTGGTGTCAGTCCTATCGTACTCAGCTTCCACGGCCGCGTTGTTGTTAACTGGGTACAGCGTTCACGATAGTTGTTGTGTGGTATTCCAGGTGTTTGTGGACAAGTCTCGGGATGCACCCACTCGTCTAGCCCGTCCAAGATGGCTAGACAAGTTTTATACTGTAACATTCTTCCTATAAATTCTTTTGAAAATCTTTCTTTGCTTGGCAAATTCTTTGACACAAACTTGTGTATGAGGTCATCAAGAAGGCACGTGTCGTCACCGTGGAAATCTCGTAAGTGTAACAGGAACAGTAAGTCGAAGCGTTTTAGTGTATCGACGTCTTCCTGTTGATCTTTGCTGATAGTTGAGTTTGCGGGATTTTGAGCAAGACACCACGTTACTGCAACTTTCTGGGTAAAGGACGTCTTCCCGTAGCCGGCATTTGCCTCCACGTATATATTTTTATATGGAACGTTGTCGTCATTTAGTAACAACTTCCGGTATGAAGAGACTGACGTCTTTTTAAGAGAGTTCTTTTCATGTCCAAAAGCATTCGGTTTGTTAAACGCCGACATCGGGGGCTGCACGTACAGTTTAATTAAAGGGACAGCATGGTCTTCTACCAGAGGTGAGGCCGGAATCACGGACTCTTTCTCATTGTAGAGACGTACGAGTTCTTCTTTAAATTCTGTAAGTATAAATATTAATAATGTTATTTAATCATTGTTTACAAACATGCTCTGTAAAAATGTACGCTTGAGCAAGTTTCACTCACGGTTCTGGCCGTTCCTTCATAGTCTGTATTAATAGTGTCCACTTCATGTAAGTGGAAACTTCAAATAAATATCGGATATTTAACAAAAACTGCTTGACAAAATTTTAATGTTGGTATGTTCACCGCTATAAAATTATTTCGGTTTCTTTTTATGGGTTATACCCTGAGATGGCTGTTTTCCAGGACGAACAGTTAAGATCTACATCAGCCGGCACATCTCTGCCGTGTTCTCTCAAGTTAAATTTTATTGGGTTGTTTTTGACCAGGAGGCGACCAGTGTAGATCCAGATCAGATAGCACGGCTGTGGCGGCTGATCAAAATCTAAAATATTCGCACATAAGATAAAACCCGTGTATGTAAATGGTTAACTTAAACGACAATAAATTCTACTGCTTCTTTTTTTACACAAAATGTGTTCGAAAATAAATTCGTTGGTTTATTGTACATTATGCTCGTCAAATGCAATTATCGTACACAACTACACATGTGTGTTACAGCTGTTATTACTGTGGTGTCATTAAATTTCGCGTGGATTTAAGCTTATTCGAGCGGAATTAAACTTTGTAATACAGGTGAGAAAAATTTATGCTCGCGCGAAAATGTGATTCGCGACATCTGCGCGAAAATTTGACATCGCGAAAATAAATGATAGTTCAGTACTTTTGCCACGTACAATGTAGACCTAAATCATATTTTAAATGCATACAGTTCGATCAGGCCTTACTATGTTCGCGATAATCATTACAATTGCTTTACCTGTATTTGAAACAAACTAAAAATATTGAATATACTATAATGTTTCCTAACATGGGTGGGAAACCAATTTATCCGTTTTTACTATCATGGAAAGATACGCACCAGCCTAGCCGTCACAATTTCATAATTTGCATAACGGGCGCTAGCACGCTAAAACGGGGATAGCGTACAAGGCTTTTTTTCGTAGCATGTCAGAACTTTGTACCGATAGTCGTAGAATATATTTAAAATACAAAGTTTCAATGAAAACAGTAATTATTGAACATTTGCCACTAAATTCTGGGCCAAGATCCTAAAACTCAGACTGGAAAGACCGATATCAAATCTCAGAATGTAATTTAAAATTGATTGAAATTATCCAAACCGACGTATGAAGCATTTTCATACTTTCGAGAAAAAATAAACATTTAAAGATTAGGACACCAATAATTAAGCATGAATTACGTCTTCGTGGAATTTATTTTTTGTCTGTACAGAAAAGTTTCACACAGATATAACGCTTAAAGTCGTGCCGTACAGTCGTGTAGATCTTAAACAACGAACACAACGGTACTAATCACTCAATATTGTCAAACATGACTTACGACACACTGTAATTACGGTGACGAAATGAACCAATCAAAAGTTTATGTTTTAAGACTGGTATTCAATCTTTGTTTTCTGGCATTCCGCCAGCCAATCTCTCCCGGGCTGCAAAATTAGTTTTCTCAACAATTGAAGACAGTCAATGGAATCACTTCACAACATGCTTAAATGCTTTTCCCTGACTTATAAACAATACAATTACTCTTTTTATTTTAAGTAAACGTCCTATTCTTTTACCGAACGCAAAGGTGAGAGGTGGAGAAGGGCTGGTAAAAAGCCTTGATTTGCATCCTTTAATGTTGTTTAAAATCATTTGAATAAATAGAATAAAAACATATTTGAATGTGCATGCCTATAGATTATCGATTCTTTACTTAAGCAAATAATACATAACTTTTTTTTCAAGAAGTACACACACTTTCACATTTTCAGTTTACAGAAGCATTAGTTTGTGTATCAAATACCTCCTAATATATACCAAACTAATTTATTAATAATTATAAACTCTTCTTGACGCTTCAAGCTTGCTTTTCGAGAATGGACTCTGATCTTAACACAAGATGGAGTTTCGAAACTGGTCTCCGATCTGAACCAAATAACCAATCGCAAGCTAGTGTTTCGAGACTGGTCTCCGATCTGAAGTAACTATCAAATTACATGCAGAAGTGTCGAGACTTTTCTCCGATCTAAAGCAACTAACCAAGCACAAGCTTGAATTTCGAATTTGGTTGCCAATCTGAAGCAAATAATCTCAAGCTGGAGTTTCAAGACTGTTCTCCCATATATTTACACTTCAACTTCATTCTCTACGATAAAGTCTTATCCACCTAACGAATCATAATTTCCAATGGTGAACAGTGTGACGTAATAGTTTAAAAGGCGTGGCTACTGTAGAGCCGTTCACAATTTATTGGACGTTGCACGATGTTTTGACGTGTGACGTCGCCGTGCACGCAATTTTTGGCACGAGTTGCTGCGAAAAAGGCGTGGCGTCATTCACTTTGTCGTCAATCTAGCTGTTCCATCAGCCATTCGAAAAAGCCGTAATATCACGAATTCTTCTAGTTATTTCTGTATTAAAGAGATTATTAATGAGTGTAAATATAAGGATTGAATCAATATTTGATAGTTTCCATTTGGGTATGAAAAACAGTTGGATTGTTTAAAGTACGCGTGAAGCCCTTTAAACACACTTTAAACAACCCAACTGTTTTCCATACCCAAATGGAAACCATCAACTATCGTTTCAATCCTTAACTAAAGCGACTTACCAATCACAAGCTGCAGTTTCGAGATTGGTAACCGATCCAAAGAAACTAACCAAACACAAGCTGCAGTTTCGAGACTTGTACCCAATCCAAAGCAATTACCAACCACAAGCTGCAGTTTCGAGATTGGTACCCGATCCAAAGCAACTAACCAATCACAAGCTGCAGTTTCGAGATTGGTATCCAATCCAAAGCAACTAACCAATCACAAGCTGCAGTTTCGAGATTGGTATCCAATCCAAAGCAACTAGCCAATCACAAGCTGCAGTTTCGAGATTGGTATCCAATCCAAAGCAACTAACCAATCACAAGCTGCAGTTTCGAGATTGGTATCCAATCCAAAGCAACTAACCAATCACAAGCTGCAGTTTCGAGACTGGTATCCAATCCAAAGCAACTAACCAATCACAAGCTGCAGTTTCGAGACTGGTATCCAATTCAAAGCAACCATCCAATCACAATCACAAGCTGGAGGTTTGAGATTGGTCTCCGATTTGAAACAACCGTAACCAATCACAA